>JAPDVR010000007.1:21354317-21636817 GCA_026230005.1 Gila orcuttii | reverse complement strand
ATATTTCTCTAAGGCATAGGCTACAGGTGCTTTGACTGTATTACTTCCATAATCCCCTAACACAGTCTCATCCCAAGACGTCAGCAAAGATAATGAACACTGATCTTGTTCACATAATATCCAAGATGAATTATAAAGATTAGATTGTATGTTTCTATTTATTTCACTGACATGGACTGTCAAAATTCTGTCCTTTTCAGTGTGTTTGAAAAATGGAGCAATTGGATGAGTTGGAGTTGGAGGATGATCTTCAGAACACAGATAAGCTTCTGCAGAATTTACATGTGGGTTATTGTTAAAAATCATGCTTTCTATTTTTACGATGAAGTGCAGCTAAACCACCATTAAGCCAAGTTGTTTCTAGTGAAATTGGACACTGCATTTTACTACAGTTTCAAACACAAAGGACACTTAAAGGAATAGTTCACTTAAAAAAAACTTTTGCTGATAATTTACTCACCCCCATGTCATCCAAGATGTCCATGTCTTTCTTTCTTCAGTTGAAAAGAAATTAAGGTTTTTGATGAAAACATTCCAGGATTTTCTCCATATAATGGACTTCAATGGGAACCAAAAAGTTCAAGGTCCAAATGAGAGTTTCAGTGCAGCTTCAAAGGGCTTTAAACGACACCAGACGATGAATAAGGGTCTAATCAAGGACCTTTCGAGTCATTACTCGAAAAAAGATTTGTTCATTCTGATGAACGAATTTAAACAGGTGAGTCACAAATGCTCATCACTGAACAGAGCAAGGTGAGCATTTGTGCTTATAAAATTTAAACTTTTTTATTTATTTTTTAAATGACAGATTAGCTAGATAAGACCCTAACTCATCGTCTGCGTCGTTTAAAGCCCTTTTAAGCTGCACTGAAAGTGTCTCTTGGACCTTGAACCGTTTGGTTACCAGTAAAGTGCATTTTATGGAGAAAATCCTGGAATGTTTTCATCAAAAACCTTAATTTCTTTTCGACTGAAGAAAGAAAGACATGGACATCTTGGATGACATGTGGGTGAGTAAATTATCAGCAAAAGTTTTTTTAAAAGTGAACTAATCCTTTAAACCTTCTAAACAAATATTAGCCTACACAAACATTCATTTACACATTAGGCTATATGGAGCGTTGCATTTTACATCTTGTTAAATTGAGTAGAATGAGGCTGCTGAGGCACAGAGGATAGAAAACCCAGCGCCGGTCAAATGGAGGAAGAGAGATGGGCAAGGAAATCGTATTCCTCAAAGGCCATTTAGGAAAAAGCCATCTGGTCAGTATTACTACTCCTCTTGCCCCTTTTGAAATGTTTACCAAACAATTTCCATAAGGAAATATAATACAACATCATTGTTATTTTTAGCACACCCCCCCGGCCCCGCAATGCAACAGCAGTGTCCAGGTAAAGGAAACAATTTCAATTATGTAAAAAGCATATACTTGAAGTTGATGTTACGACTGCTTATATGTTCTTTACAGTAAATAGTCTGTGAAAGACAATTTAAAAGTGTCAGATTATTTAATTTTCTGAACAAAAGTCAATATAATGTATAAACAGTGTTTTTGTCGTCTTTTCAATTAACTTGCTTGCAATTCTTTGCCTCCTGCTTGAAAAAAATAGCATTCTTTTTTTAGGGACAGTGCAATCCCAATGTGATGTACCAACTGATGTCAGTGTCAGCTTCACAGAAGGTACGTGTCCAAACACACACACACACGTGTGTGTGTGTGTGTTTTATTTATATAGCACCTTTCATACACACAATGCAGATCAGAGTGCTTAATTAAAGAGTTAGTTCACCCAAAAATGAAAATTAAGTCATTAATTACTCACCCTCATGCTGTACCAACCCCGTAAGTGCCGTCAAACTTCAATCCCTTAGGGAGCCTATGTGGTAGTATCAACCTCTCAAATTTAATCAAAAATATCTTCATTTGTGTTCCAAAGATGAACAAAGGTCTTACGGGGTTGGTACAGCATGAGGGTGAGTAATTAATGACTTAATTTTCATTTTTGGGTTAACTATCCCTTTAAGTGAAGCTCAAAGTGCTTAATTAAATTTTCAACATTTAACACAATAACAGTCAAGAAAATAGTAATAATAATAAATTGAGGCTAACACAGCAAGTTGTTGCGGTGGTGTGAGTATATATATATAGAGAGAGAGATGCTTAGCACCCGTTGATGTGGACTTTAGTCTTTATTTATTAAGCACATTTTAAAAGAGCTCATAAATACAGAAAAATTACTATTTAAAAAAAAGCAGTGCAGGGAGAGGCAGAAAGTCCAAACAGGTTTATTTGAAGCCTCCATCTTAAAATAAAAACACTGTGTCACAGGTCTGGGGGGGGCAAACCAGACTGCGCCCACCCCTCAAACCCAGAACCACCTCGAGGAGCGTACCAGAGACCAGGCAGACAAGAAGAATTTCTAAAAGTAACAATCTTTATTGAATAAAAGCAAGAATTAAAAGTCTTAATGCGGGCTTCGTCGCTCTTTCCAGGGAGGAGGAGGCCGAGGGGTTCACTGCAAGGGCCCCGGTTACTGGCAGCCACAGAGGAGGAAGGAGTTGAACGCCCGTCCGGCGTGCAGGTAAGTAACGTGGTAAGTAGACTCTTTTCGGCGTAATACAGGCGGGCAGCGAACCGGGCGGATCAAGGCCGGGGCCACGGGCCAGGAGGGGACTCTCCACAGGACAGGTGGGTAGCAGGTAAGTTTTTCCCAAGCGTCAACTATTCGGTTGATAACCGGCACAGGGGGCGATGGAGTCCAGGAGGGGGACTCGCTGCCGGCCAGGTAGGTAGTCGGGTAGGCAGATCCTCTCCGTGTAGGGTGCTCTCCTCCGTGGCGTCACTGAGCAGCAGGTGTGAGGTCCTCCGGATGCCTTTCCGCCCTTGACGGCTCCACCAAGAGACAAGGGCCCCCTCTAACCCAAGATAGAGACAAGTTTACAGGTTCAATTCTATTTCGGTGAAGTAAGGACTTACGGCTGGAGCGGGTGAGTCTGAACAAGCAGCGTTGCTGCGGGGATGTGTCTCTCCTCTGAACAGGCAGCACACAAGAAGGCCGAGGCAGACGAATCTTCTATTTAAATAGACAAAACCTTTGATACAAGAACGAACATAATCCTTTCGTATAATGGAGAGTCGGCTTACGACTGGGCTGGGTTGCTCCACACAGGCACTAGGGCTGAGATGTGTCTCTCCTCCGACCAGGCAGCACACACAAAGGCCGAGGCAGACGAATCTTCTATTTAAATAGACAAACCTTTGATACAAGAACGAACATGATCCTTTCGTATAATGGAGAGTCGGCTTACGGCTGGACTGGGTTTCTCCACACAGGCACTAGGGCTGGGATGTGTCTCTCCTCCGACCAGGCAGCATACACGAAGGCGGTGGCAGGAGAATCTTAAATAGACGGAGCATTTGATACAAGAACAAACATGATCCTTCCGTATAATGGAGACTCAGGCTTACGGCTGGGCGGTTCCCACGGCAACACTAAGGCTGGGGTGTGTCTCTCCTCCGAACAGGCGGCACACACGAAGGCGGCGGCAGAAGAACGTTCTATTTAAATAGACAAGACACGTTAACCAGGACAATCTCACTCCTCTCTCATATCACAGGACCTGGTGGCCGAAATGGAACATACACATTCAACCTGAGGGCTTTGCTCCGCAACACTGGACGATGATGTTAACTGGAGAGTACTGGCGGTTAAGTAAACGTGTACATCCACACACTGCAACTTCACATCAAAGCCAATACTGTGTGACACTTCAATTCAGGCACCACAATCCACTCAAATCTTCATGCAATAAGGCCAGCACTCACCCACTGTTCAATCCCTCCACTGTTGCGCTGGATCGACACTCAGAAGCTGAAGAGATGCAGAGGACTTCACACCGCATGGAACACAGCATCTTCAACATTTTCACACTCAGAAGAAGATATCAGGGTTTCACAGATGAATCAGTTCACATTCTTGGTGGCAATTATATTGGTGGTCAATACACTTCACAATTCCTTATTCAGTTCAATACACAGCATGCATTCACACGGTTCCGGTGTTTCATTACTTATCTTTCTCTCTCGAGTGATGACATTCTCCAATCTTGACTCGATCTCCAAAATACACTCACTTCACATCCAATTCACGTTCCAGCTTGTACTCCCACAACCACCGTTGCACCCCTTTCCAGTCCAATCCTCACAGCCGCTCCAAAAATCCCAGCAAATCCAAGCCACTGCCAAAAGAATCAATTTCTCCCGGGGGAGTACCACACCAAATGCCTTTTCCTTTTCCTTTTAACTGCTTCTCTAGGCCGTGTTTCCCAATCACAAATCCCCACACCAAACGCCCGCACCTGGTACCATTTAGCTAAATCAGCTGTCACTGTCATGGAAACCAACAACCAGCGGAACCGGCACGGTGTTTCACTGATATTGTTCCGGGGGGAACGCATTTGCACAAATGTCCGCTGGATTTGTCACCTTGTGACAACTGCATTAAGTTTAAACAAAACAAACAAAATAGTGTCCACTTAAGTCATGAAAGAATAAAAAATAGCATGTATGGACAGCAATTAAATGAGCCTTTAAACATCTTTTAAAACCTGTTATAGTACAACATTTCAATGCTAGATGGGGAAAAGTTATTCCATAGTTTAGCACCCTGTATCGTATAGAGAATTGGGCTTGACTAGTTAGAGAATTGGGCTTGACTTAAACGCATGAAGTGTTTAAGTGTTTGGATTTCATGATTCCAATAATATAATTACAACTTAACAACTGTGATCCAAACAACATCCTGTTTTGTATTAGCATACTTACACCTAAAACCAGGCAGTAAGTCCACTGAAGTTGGAATACCTGGGTGACCATCGCTAACCCCAAGATAAAATGAGTTTACTAAAAGCGCTAATATACAGGTATATTTTCTTTTTTAAAGATATCCACTGAACTCGCCTGTTTGATGATGTAGAGGCAGGGTTTTCCATAGCTTTGGTGCATAATGTATTAAAGCAGCTTCTCCACTTCGCTTGTGGAGCACATATATACTGGTCAAAAGTCCGGGTTCACCAGCTGAGATCAGTTAGATATATATATTTTTTTTTTTTGTCAGGGCATCAGCTTTCAGATTACAATTTGTGCTTGCATAACTGCAAAAGGTTCTCGACATGGCTGATCTTTAATGCAATATCTACATTGCCCATTATCAGCAACCATTCATCCAATGGTCCAAAGGCACATCCTGTTTACTAATGTTATATCATTTTAAAATCCTAACTGAAAAAACTTTGGAGAATTCTTTTGCAATTTTTTAACACATAATGTAATCTGAAAACTGCTGCTGAAAAACTTTTGACCGGTTGTGTATATTTATGCATAAGTACACACACACAAACACACACACACACACACACACACACACACACACACACACACACACACACACACACACACACACACACACACACACACACACACACACACACACACACACACACACACACACACACACACACAATAACTTAACAGATGCCTGTTTAACAGAAGACATTTTGTCCAAAGCAGTAAACTTTATATTATAAAGACAATTACTATATAGTGAAATCAATTACCCTTAAATACTAATATTAATGTTATAGTACAGGTAAATTAAATTTAACAGAATGATAACCATAATCGTAATTATATATACAAACCGTGACTGTAAGGACAAATTAATTGGATAGAAACCAGGTAAAAAAAATCAGTGTTTAAATGCTTTCTGAAGATCCCAAAGCTATCACTAGAGCGATGAGGATACATAATTTCACCAAGAAGGAATCACAAAACAGAGGAATTTGAAATTTATTTCTGGGGGAATATATAGAACAATAGGAAGCCAATATAGAGACAAACAGTGACAGTAATTGCCTGGATAATTGTGCTTTCATCATAACACCAATAATGTTTACTGTTTTTGACAGTATCACAATCCAAGGTACTTCGTAAGGAGCTTCTTGACCTGCTGGAGAGCGACATAATGTATGACGCACAGCTCACAAAGGAGTCACTTTTCAAGCAGCTTTCTGTTGGTCAAATCCAGCGAATTCCAGTGACCAACTTGGTCCCATAGTGAAACTTTTGACCACACATGAAATTGCTGATCGTGTTGATTCTTATTTAAATTACTGGGATTCACCAGTGAAAATTCACAGAACAACACATAATTTTACTACACCTCAACTCTTTTAAAATTGAAAATATTTTCTGCTTGTTGTGACATATAGTCCGTGAAGCAGACCCCCACATTTCAGAAATTAGTATCATAAGAGAGCACCAATCCTACTCTTTATTTTTACTCAACAGAGGGATGTCTCTGGACCACAAAAATGCATGATAGCAATTCTTATTGGGTAGCTTAAGGTACAAAAATCACCAATTTTATGTATGGCCCCCCAAAATTCCATAGAGGGTTAGTTATTTCATTTATTCATTATTTTTGGTACCAAAACATTTATACTTGAAGATATCTAGGTTGGAATAGTGCCAAAACTTTAACTTGTTTCAATAATAATATTGATAATATGAAGAAATTCTGTTGAAGGTTGAAGCCTCTACTTCTACTTCATCTATCTTGTTTCTAGTGAGAATAATCAACAATCATTTATGAGCACTGTTGATTCTAGTCACATATTTAATCTTTTCAAAAGCTGTAGTGTACATTACAGTTTCCAGTCTGAGATCATCTGAGATTTCGGTATAGAGATAAAAGTTTAGGATAATAATTTTCAGGAATATTACAGCACAATGCGTGCATATTAGCACCATTTGTTTTTGGCATCTGATAGAGCTTTTGGACTTGGAAACAGTGACGTCACTCTTAACAAGCAGACTGAAAAAAAAGTTTTAAAGTTAAGTGAAGATGGACCTTTTTAATTAGTCACAATAAAAAAAAATTAATTCATTTATTACATGAAACATATGTGTTTCCAGGCATTTTGTTGAGATGTCTTTTCTTGTATAGCCTATTGTGTATACATGGTTGATTATTCATGTTGCTTATGTCTTATACAGTTTTTTTTTGTGGGTATTCATTGATATTAATCTGTTATAGCTTTTTTCCCAAGTGCATGGAGTGTATGTATTAAAATGGATCTACAATATGTAATAAACAATTCTTATTTTGTATTTTGTTGAGTTGGTTTATTATTATAAAAGTTAATGGTAAACAATGGTACAATTTTTTATGTGGTTCCTGGAGGCACCCAAAGCAGTTCCACACAATGCCTTACATACGATTTCCTCAGGAAAACTATGGTTCCTCAGAGAACCACCCCTTTTTAAAGGGTTCCTAGAGAATCTACAGACAGTTCCGCCGGTGTGGCAAAGTGAAGAACCGCAAAAGGCTCCTCCAGGCACTATTTTTTAGAAAATGGTCTATTTTCTAAAAAAAAAAAAATGTCTATTGCTTTCTTTCAACAATAACATTAAAAAAAAACCATGTAGATCTAATGATTTTAATGTATTGAAACATTAATGAACAAAAGTTGACATGAATACATTTTTATTTCGGATCTGACCAACAATATAAAAATACCAAAAAAATTTTTTATTAATTTTTGAGAAGATGAAACACAAAAAAAATTAAATATTTCATTAATAGATGCCAATCATTGGTATTGTTCTGCTGGCTCCCACAAGACAGGCCATTCTTTCCCACTGTCCAAAAAGGAATGAGAAAAACGGTATTAATAGGACAACTGAAACACTTACATTGAAAACAAATACAAAACTATGTATTGGTCCTTTAGGACTGATGAAAATAGAGTGAATATCCAAATAGACAAATAATAAAAAAATTCAAAATGACCTCATTGACGGTCATATAGTCTGTATGTACATCTGTTTCCAGGGTAGGACTTACCATTTTGCGCAAGATGTCCATTTCACCCTGACTTCTTCTTTTCCCTGAAAATAGATGAAAAAAGGAAACCATAACTTTAAACATATTTGCAAGTGTACAACATAAACAGAACATGCAAGTGGAAAGGAGTGCGCTCAAAAGTGGTCGCTCTATTCTAAAACATAGGAGTTAGTCGCTACCATCTGAGGGGAAAAAGTCTAGTCTCATAGTCATTTTTGGCAAGGTATACCACCCTATAGTAAGAAAATAAGTGATAGTATTGCACTGATAGTAGCTTTTTGTGTGTTATCACTCTGTATATGTATATTATACACTTATGCAAGGATATATTACTAGTGAAGGGCATAGGTGAGGGGTGGAGATAGGGATAATGAACAGAAGCACATGGCAAGTATAAATAAATGGGACACAGTAAGTAAACAAAGGTAACACAAGAGGCGCAGACATGATGGAACACAACACTAGGCAGGGAAACAAAACCACGGCAAAACAAGACCCTTATAATTAGTCCTTGAAAAAGTATTGAGATCAGATGTGGAACAATATGGAGATTGTAAATACTACTGTAATATCGTCTGACACATTCCATTTGCTCAAAACCACTGTTGGTCGGCTTTAACTAAATCTTTAATTAACCTCAGCCTGACTCACCCAAATTTGTGTGTCTTACATTGCTCTGGCCACAGTTCACATGCACTGTCATCAAAATATGCTCTCAACTTGCACTCTACATGTTTTACGAACAGTATGTTACTTTATTCTCTGAACTTTACAAAAATCTCAGTTCCCTTTCGTTGTCACTCCGAGTTACGTCGGATGACGACGAATGGGGTTTCGCTTAGAAAGCCTATCAACTTCGAGTATTACAAAACGAGCCAATGGCAAAGAAATGCCATGGGTCTGCGGAATTTGCATGACGTAACTCCGCCCCACCTCGTGGGTATAAAAGGAGGAAGTCCGCAACAGCAGTTTATGTTTTCGCTTCGGAGCCAAGTGTATTCTTCTCTCCACAAGCCATCTCTGAATTGTCAGCTTTACAAACGAGTACCTCGAGTGTTGGTGTGACGGCGATCTACGGCGAGCGCGTGCTTCCTGCTGATCTGTTGCAGTGGTCTGCCAGTCGGTGCGTGTCTCCCCGGGTGCTTCAACACTTGAGTTTTCTCTCACTAAAAGAGCTCGCACGCGGCACGTCTTTTTAAAGACGGCTCGCCCGTGCATTAAAAAAAAAATAAAAAAAAATGAATGGTGCGGCAGCTTGGTATCGGACTCTGATGGGCACGAGCGTTGTCTAGTATGTTTGGGCTTGATCATGCTAGAGCAGCGCTCGTGGATGACTCATGTTTTCTCCGTGGAAACATGATCATCGCGTCATTATGGTCAAGACTCGGTGAACTCACATGAGTGAGAGTCCCCTCATCCACCCCCCGATCTTCGGCTGGTGGCCAGGGTGACCTGAGGGTTAGGGTCTGGAACAAGGGGCCGACTATGTGTCCGCGACCCCAGCCCCCCTCTTCAATGACGGTGCCCGCTAGTGAACAGGTGATTCCCACGGGTCTACACTCTGGTGGCCCGTGTGTTTCATTTGAAGCTACAGAGGATGATATTATGTTTGTAGCAGCTTCACTAGGTGGGTTTGATTTTCCTGGAAGTGACGACTCGTCGAGTCTGATCCGGAGATGACGGCCATGCTTTCCCGGGACGATTGGTTTTTGGGTAAGGCCGCCGAACCTCGTCCACGGCAAACCCCAATACCATTCTTCCCGGACGTGCATGATGAGATCAGGGACCGCTCGCTGATCTCATCCGCCTTTCCTCCCCTCGATGGGGCCGCTGCCCATGGGTACACTGGGGTTCCCCCGGCTGAACGCTCTGTTGCGATGCTATGTGTCCTCAGAGTGCTTCTTCTCGGCGCAATCCTAAGCACCCGTCCGTGGCCTGTAGTTTTTCGTCTACGCTTGTGGCGAGATCCTATAGCGCCACGGGACTGGCGGCCGCCTCACTGCATGCCATGGTCATTCTGCTGGTCTACCTGACCCAGATGTTCATGGTCCTGCACGAGGGCGGGACTGGCCCAGGGCTCTTCACTGAGCTGCGCGCCGCCACTAACCTTGCTCTCCGAGCGACGAAAGTGGCCGTACGCTCCCTGGGTCAGGTGAAGCTCACCATTCTGTGGCTGAACCTGTCTGATGTGCTGGATGTCGCGCAGACCCGTCTGTCCGACATTCCCATATCCCAGGTCGGCATCTTCGGCGGTGCGGTTGAGGGCTTGCCCAACAGCTCTCAGCCGCCCATGAGCAGACTGACGTTGATTCTGTCCAGACGGCCCCGCCGTCCGCTCAGATCCCTCGGTCTGCCCACCGCCGAAGGCGCCCTCCCGCGGCTCCCACCCCGCCCGTTCACCCGGGCCGGCTCTGGGGGCCGCGGGCGGATGCCTCAGCCCTCTCCGGCCCCGCCCCCCGCTACACGCCGGGTTAAGCGGCGCTCCTGAGACGGGCTCCTCGGGGATGGAGCAGGCTGAGGTTGACTCTGTCCCGACGGCCCCGCCGTCCGCTCAGGTCCCTCGGTCTGCCCACCGCCGAGGGCGCCCCCCCGCGGCTCCCACCCCGCCCGTTCACCCAGGCCGACTCTGGAGGCCGCGGTCGGACGCCACAGCCCTCTCCAGCCCCGCCCCCCGCTACACGCCGGGTTACGCGGCGCTCCTGAGAGGGGCTCCTCAGAGATGGGACTCAGTTCTTTCCAGGAGTTGGTAGCAGGACCACTCTTTTCCCCGGTGGAGGGCCGGGGAAGAATCCTTATTCTCCAAAGAACTGACTCTCCCGTCTCTGAGCACGCAGAGTTCTCGGACGACACAGAGCGCCGCCCACTAGCCGTGCTCTCCTCGTCCCCCTCTGTCCCAGAGGTGGTTGACATGGCGTGCCGTCCACGGACCGCTTCGCCCCTGTCCCCCTCAGTCGCCAGACCCCTGGCAGAGCAGGCCCCCACGGGACGACCAGCCTGGTCCTCCCCTGGCCCCCTCTGCCAGGGCGCGGTTGCTAACTGTGCCCCCACACCGGACCGCTATGCCATCCACGTCTGGGCCAGTTACTCCGCTTCGCTGCCCCTCCGGGGGGACGCCTGTCGTCTGCGTGATCCCGCTGGTTCAGTTCCTGGGAGCCTGGCTAGAGCTTCCCCGTCTGTCCCGCTGGATCGCGCGTACCGTCAGGCTCGGCTATGCGATTCAGTTCGCACGGTCTCCTCCCCGCTTCAGGGGAGTCCGCTCCACTTTGGTCGGTGGCAATGCCCCCATCATGAGAGCAGAGATTGCCACCCTGCTGCGAAGGGTGCAATCGAGACTGTCCCTCCAGCCGAGATGAGGTCCGGCTTCTACAGCCCTTACTTCATTGTCCCCAAGAAAACCGGTGGGTTACGGCCTATCCTGGACTTGCGCGTGCTGAACCGCTCCCTTCACAGGCTGCCGTTCAAGATGCTCACCGCCAAACGCGTTTTCGAATGCATTCGGCCCCAGGATTGGTATGCAGCGATCGACCTGAAGGACGCCTACTTTCATGTCTCCATTCTTCCTCGACACAGACCGTTCCTTCGGTTTGCTTTCGAGGGGCAGGCATACCAGTACGTGGTCCTCCCCTTCGGGCTTGCCCTGTCTCCTCGCATCTTCACGAAGGTCGTCGAGGCTGCCCTTGTTCCCCTTCGGGAGCACGGGGTTCGCATCCTGAGTTATATCGACGACTGGCTGATCGTAGCTCACTCTCGAGTTCAGGTTTGCGAACACAGGGACCTAGTGCTCCGGCACCTAGCTCGTCTGGGCCTTCGGGTCAACTGGGAGAAGAGCAAACTTTGCCCCGTGCAGAGGATCTCTTTTCTCGGTATGGACATCGACTCAGTCGCCATGTCCGCGCAGCTTACGAGCGAGCGCGCGCAGTCACTGCTGACTTGCCTGAGACAACTCGAGGGCAAGAGTGCGGTTCCACTGAAACACTTTCAGAGGCTCCTGGGGCATATGGCATCTGCAGCCGCGGTCACGGCGCTCGGATTGCTTCATATGAGACCGCTTCAGCTTTGGCTTCGCGACCGAGTCCCGAGGTGGGCATGGCAACAAGGCACGCTCCGAGTACCAGTTACTCCGACCTGCCGTCAGTTCCTCACCCTGTGGTCGAACCTCAGTTTTCTCAGGGTGGGTGTCCCCCTGGAACGAGCTTCCCGGCATGTTGTTGTCTCAACAGATGCCTCCGCCATGGGCTGGGGCGCCATGTGCAATGGACATGCTGCTGCGGGCTCCTGGACAGGACCCCAGCGGCTATGGCATGTCAATTGCCTCGAGTTGTTGGCAGTACGTCTTGCCCCGCACCGCTTCCGGGCGTTGCTCCGGGGTCAGCACGTACTAGTCCGTTCAGACAATACCGCGACTGTAGCGTACATCAACCATTAAGGTGGTCTACGCTCCCGCCGTATGTCACAACTCGCCCGCCACCTCCTCCTATGGAGTCAGAAGCATCTGAGGTTGCTTCGAGCCATTTTCATTCCCGGAGCGCTGAACTGTGCAGCCGACGAGCTCTCACGGCTTCATCCCCTCCCTGGAGAATGGTGACTCCATCCCCAGTCGGTTCAGCTGATTTGGGACCAGTTCGGGGACGCAATCTGTTTGCCTCTCACGACTCGACCCATTGCGCTCTGTATTTTTCCCTGACCGAGGGCACTCTCGGCACGGATGCACTGGCGCACAGCTGGCCGCCGGGCCGCAAATATGCGTTCCCCCAGTGAGCCTTCTTGCGCAGACCTTGCGCAGGTCAGGGAGGACGAGGAGCAGGTAATTCTGGTCGCGCCGTATTGGCCCAACCGGACCTGGTTCCCCGAACTTGTACTCCTAGCGACAGCACCTCCCTGGCCCATTCCTCTGAGGAAGGACCTTCTTTCTCAGGGACGGGGCACCCTGTGGCACCCTCGCCCCGATCTCTGGAGCCTCCACGTGTGGCTCCTGGACGGCTCGAGGTAGGTTGAGTACCCTTCCACCAGCGGTGGCGGCTACCATCACTTCCGCTAGAGCGTCGTCCACGAGACACGCCTATGCGTTGAAGTGGAACCTCTTCATCGACTGGTGCTCTTCTCACCGAGTAGACCCCCGGGAATGCTCAAAGATCAGCGTTGTGCTTTCCTTCCTTCAGCAAGGGTTGGAGCGAAGGCTGTCTCCCTCCACCCTTAGGTCTATGTTGCCGCCATTGCCGCACACCATGATCTGGTTGAAGGTAAGTCGGTAGGGAAGCACGACCTGGTCATCAGGTTCCTGAGAGGAGCGAGGAGACTACATCCTCCTCGCCCTCCTCTCGTTCCCTCTTGGGACCTCTCAGTGGTTCTAACTTCCCTGAGAGTGCTCCCTTTGAGCCCCTGCAATCAGTCGAGCTTAAGTTCCTGTCAATGAAGACAGCGCTCCTGGTTGCACTGGCCTCCATCAAGAGGGTAGGGGACCTGCACGCATTCTCCGTCGACGAAGCGTGCCTGGAATTCGGACCGGCTTTCTCTCACGTGATCCTGAGACCCCGGCCCAGATATGTGCCCAAGGTTCCTACCACTCCCTTTCGGGACCAGGTGGTGAAACTGCAAGCGCTGCCCCCGGAGGAGGCAGACCCAGCCTTGGCACTGCTCTGTCCAGTACGCGCTCTCGCGCCTATGTAGACAGGACGCAGTGTTTCAGGACCTCAGACCAGCTCTTTGTCTGTTATGGTGGGAAGCTGAAGGGAAAGGCTCTCTCCAAGCAAAGGTTGTCTCACTGGATAGTGGACGCCATTGCTTTGGCATACCAGCAGCAAGGTCGACCGTGCCCCCTTGGTGTGACGGCCCACTCACCCCCGGAGTGTGGCATCCTCTTGGGCTCTAGCGCATGGCGCCTCGCTAACAGACATCTGCAGAGCTGCAGGCTGGGCGACACCTAACACATTCGCCAGATTCTATATCTCAGAGTGGAGCCAGTGTCCTCTCATGTACTCGCTTCAACTAGCTAGTACCGGACCCGCTCAGGTGTCTTCGCTTGCTCGCCATTCCACTCCACGGACTGGATACGTGCGATATTCTCCTCAGGTGAGCTTCCTCGAAAGCCCTGAGCTCCTCCAGCACTCCTGACGTCGGCGCCAGTGTCTCTTGCCTGCGCGTCGGCTAGGTGCCTCCCGTGTGCATGGTCCCTCCCCTGAGCGACCCCCACATGTGTATTTCCACTGTAAGCCTCTCTGAGCATGTGTCTTTCCCTTGGCAAGCCACCTTGCCACCCCTGGGGTTGAAATATTCCACCTGCGGCTGGACACCCCAGTGTTCCCCATATGCTTCCTTCTGGGTCATATGTATATTCTCTAAGTCCCCCCCCCTCTGGGTTGGCATTAATTGCATACTTCCCCTAGCTTGGGATATGCTTCCCAGTGTATCTTGGTATTCCTGTGTTAAATGGAGTCCTTCGTCCGTCTATGACAGGGATCTCTGTTTACGCAGGGCACTGGAAGACAGCTGAGAAGGTGGCGTGATTAGACTGGTAACCCCATTCGTCGTCATCCGACGTAACTCGGAGTGACAACGAAAGGGAACGTCTACGGTTACGTATGTAACCCTCGTTCCCTGAGTAGGGAACGGAGACGTTACGTCTGCCTGCCACTTTCCGCTGTACCGCGGGGATCGCCTGAGCTCAGTCTTGGCTCCTCAGCGAAGAAACATAAACTGCTGTTGCGGACTTCCTCCTTTTATACCCACAAGGTGGGGCGGAGTTACGTCATGCAAATTCCGCAGACCCATGGCATTTCTTTGCCATTTGCTCGTTTTGTAATACTCGAAGTTGATAGGCTTTCTAAGCGAAACCCCATTCGTCGTCATCCGACGTAACGTCTCCGTTCCCTACTCAGGGAACAAGGGTTACATACGTAACCGTAGACGTTTCTCGAGGTCACCGAGTACTGTTGGTATGAAAAAAAAAAAAAACCCAGAAACAATCGGTTTTGCCTATCTCGAGTTGCTATATCTAGCAGCTACAGAACTACACTCTGTAGGCATGTACATGGGGGCTCATGTACACACTCTGTAGGCATGTACATGGGGGCTCATGTACATGCCCCTAGAGTGTAGTGCTGTAGATGCCTTGTTGTATTAGCTGTTGGCTATACTAAATCGAACAATTATCCCTTTTTCACAAGTTTCCCTTAATTCGTACCGACAGTACTCGGTGACCGCGATAATCAGAGCTCTATGTGAAAACTCGCTGGATTTCTCCATTAAAGGCACCCATAACAGTTTTTAGACCTTAACATAACGTTTCCAAAATCATTTCAAGGGCACATAACCTCATAACATGATGAACGGCACTTTGCCATTATCTGAGCGGCCAAAAAAGCTGCAATGCTACAGAAATATATTTTTCTACAGATTGCTGTCGGTGCATTTCCTCAATATTATATTGGAGTTTATACTAAGACTTTAGTTTAGTTGTTCTTGTGCTTCTCAACTGTAACCGAGAACAACATAGAAGTATGGTCTTAGTACTTAGGTCAAAGAAAAAATACTTACACCAACAACACGCTTATCCACAATGTCGGAATAATTGTAGATGGTCTGTTTGGCATGTTTTCTGCATTCTAAAAATGACAATAAAAAAGGTTAGACAAAGTCTATGTTATTCAACAGGTCAAAAATTAGGCAGAGTTAAAATTAGGTTGCAAAAGTCTGGATTCAGAAACTGAACGTCCTCCCAAGTATTGCACTTAACACAGGTGATTTCACGAATTAGCTTATTTACTTGCCTGAGAAGTGGTGGTGATAGCACTCAACTGGTGTAGTAGCACTGAAGCCAGACTTTTACCACATTTAATTAGTTTAGCTGAAATCTGACCTTTAATTTTACGTTTTGAATTGTGTTTTGCAGCTGGTGGAGGTAAAGAGGACCCAGGTGGTGGAGGGAGAGAGGATCCAGGTGGTGGAGGTAAAGAGGACCCAGGTGGTGGAGGGAGAGAGGATCCAGGTGGTGGAGGGAGAGAGGACACAGGTGGTGGAGGGAGAGAGGACCCAGGTGGTGGAGGGAGAGAGGACCCAGGTTGTGGAGGGAGAGAGGACACAGGTGGTGGAGGGAGAGAGGACCCAGGTGGTGGGGGGAGAGAGGATCTAGGTGGTGGAGGGAGAGAGGACCCAGGAGCTGGAGGGAGAGAGGACTCTGCATAAGGCAAAATTATAAAGAAATAACCGTCAGTAGTTGTCACTGCCTGAGAAGTGGTGGTGAAAGCACTCAACTGGTGTAGTAGCACTGAAGCCAGACTTTTACCACATTTAATTAGTTAAGCTGAAATCTGACCTTTAACTTTACGTTTTGAATTGCGTTTTGCAGGTGGTGGAGGTAAAGAGGACCCAGGTGGTGGAGGGAGAGAGGACACAGGTGGTGGAGGGAGAGAGGACACAGGTGGTGGAGGGAGAGAGGAGGACACAGGAGCTGGAGGGAGAGAGGACTCAGCATAAGGCAAAATTATAAAGAAATAACCGTCAGTAGTTGTCACTGCCTGAGAAGTGGTGGTGAAAGCACTCAACTGGTGTAGTAGCACTGAAGCCAGACTTTTACCACATTTAATTAGTTTAGCTGAAATCTGACCTTTAACTTTACGTTTTGAATTGCGTTTTGCAGGTGGTGGAGGTAAAGAGGATCCAGGTGGTGAAGGTAAAGAGGACCCAGGTGGTGGAGGGAGAGAGGATCCAGGTGGTGGAGGGAGAGAGGATCCAGGTGGTGGAGGGAGAGAGGACACAGGTTGTGGAGGGAGAGAGGACACAGGTGGTGGAGGGAGAGAGGAGGACCCAGGAGCTGGAGGGAGAGAGGACTCTGCATAAGGCAAAATTATAAAGAAATAACCGTCAGTAGTTGTCACTGCCTTAGAAGTGGTGGTGAAAGCACTCAACTGGTGTAGTAGCACTGAAGCCAGACTTTTACCACATTTAATTAGTTTAGCTGAAATCTGACCTTTAACTTTACGTTTTGAATTGCGTTTTGCAGGTGGTGGAGGTAAAGAGGATCCAGGTGGTGAAGGTAAAGAGGACCCAGGTGGTGGAGGGAGAGAGGATCCAGGTGGTGGAGGGAGAGAGGATCTAGGTGGTGGAGGGAGAGAGGACACAGGTTGTGGAGGGAGAGAGGACACAGGTGGTGGAGGGAGAGAGGAGGACCCAGGAGCTGGAGGGAGAGAGGACTCTGCATAAGGCAAAATTATAAAGAAATAACCGTCAGTAGTTGTCACTGCCTGAGAAGTGGTGGTGATAGCACTCAACTGGTGTAGTAGCACTGAAGCCAGACTTTTACCACATTTAATTAGTTTAGCTGAAACCTGACCTTTAACTTTACCTTTTGAATTGCGTTTTGCAGGTGGTGGAGGTAAAGAGGATCCAGGTGGTGGAGGTAAAGAGGACCCAGGTGGTGGAGGGAGAGAGGATCCAGGTGGTGGAGGGAGAGAGGATCCAGGTGGTGGAGGGAGAGAGGACCCAGGTGGTGGAGGGAGAGAGGATCCAGGTGGTGGAGGGAGAGAGGACACAGGTGGTGGAGGGAGAGAGGGCACAGGTGGTGGAGGGAGAGAGGACCCAGGTGGTGGAGGGAGAGAGGACACAGGTGGTGGAGGGAGAGAGGACACAGATGGTGGAGGGAGAGAGTACACAGGTGGTGGAGGGAGAGAGGACCCAGGTGGTGGAGGGAGAGAGGACCCAGGTGGTGGAGGGAGAGAGGATCCAGGTGGTGGAGGGAGAGAGGACACAGGTGGTGGAGGGAGAGAGGAGGACCCAGGAGCTGGAGGGAGAGAGGACACAGGTGGTGGAGGGACAGAGGAGGACCCAGGAGCTGGAGGGAGAGAGGACACAGGTGGTGGAGGGACAGAGGAGGACCCAGGAGCTGGAGGGAGAGAGGACACAGGTGGTGGAGGGACAGAGGAGGACCCAGGAGCTGGAGGGAGAGAGGACACAGGTGGTGGAGGGAGAGAGGACACAGGTGGTGGAGGGAGAGAGGACCCAGGTTGTGGAGGGAGAGAGGACACAGGTGGTGGAGGGAGAGAGGACCCAGGTGGTGGGGGGAGAGAGGATCCAGGTGGTGGAGGGAGAGAGGACCCAGGAGCTGGAGGGAGAGAGGACCCAGGTTGTGGAGGGAGAGAGGACACAGGTGGTGGAGGGAGAGAGGACTCTGCATAAGGCAAAATTATAAAGAAATAACCGTCAGTAGTTGTCACTGCCTGAGAAGTGGTGGTGAAAGCACTCAACTGGTGTAGTAGCACTGAAGCCAGACTTTTACCACATTTAATTAGTTAAGCTGAAATCTGACCTTTAACTTTACGTTTTGAATTGCGTTTTGCAGGTGGTGGAAGTAAAAAGTCAGGTCGACATTATACATTTTACAGCTCATGGAAATAAAAAAATCCAGCATCTTAAAATATTCTATATAATACAATATACACTGTATAAAACAGTAATCATCAAGATTAAAAACCAAAAAAAGGCTTGGAAGAATTTAATGGATGTGTAATGAATGTAAAATCTAAAGTTTCAAGTTTTGAAATAAATAACAAAAAACAAAAATCACAACATACTACATAGACGAAGATGGATCTTTAATTTTCCTTCTGAATGTGTACACATTGTAATTATACTAGTCACAACATAAAAATAGGACACTGTTGGGAGTTCTTTTGTCACTTTTGGGAGATAGGTTAGTTGGTTTTGCCACCTCAGTGAGCTATACTAAGATAGGCTAAAGGTGGGTCTGACTGAGTTAATGCAATGGACGAGAAGGGTATGTATAATCTTATCTCACTTTAAAGTTTTTAGGGTCACACTGTACTTGGATAGATTTTCCACAGACTATCTATAGATGCTCAGATTACCTAACTTTCTGTTGACACTGTAAACAGTGTCGATAGTTATGTAGAATATAAGTACGGATTACTGTGTTCATGTTGAAAATAACAGGAAATCTTACTTCGTAGAAGGTGCCCATAAAGAATTTTAATTTTTTTTATAATTAAAGAAAGCTCAGGATTCCCTGGGTTCTCAAGGCAATGCATAATGTCTGCTGACATTCCCCCTCTCTTGTCCTTATGTCCCAAGAAAAGAATTGGGCAATAGTCCAAAACACTGAGTTTGGACACCTGCAAGAACAATAAAAACAAGACAAATATTTGGATTATAAACAATTATGCAGTTAGTGTCACTGTAGTAATATAATGACTAGACAATGAGAATACACAGACAATGTTCTTATTATATAATGTTATGAATCACAGATCAATGTGATTTTTTAGGCTGGATCAATGATTTTAAAGTTAATGGTGATTGTTTGTTTATGCTGAACAAATGAAATCCAAGCTAACGCAAACTTTATGTTCATTAGAATGCTACAATTGGAAACATTTCTAAATGGAGTGTACCCAGACCCTATCCACAAAGGGACACACCAAGTTTCCTGGCAGAAGGGAGGAGATTGAAATAGGTTGTGTTTATTAATTTGTATTTATGTATTGATAAATTTCCCTGCTTGCTTCCTGGTTAATGTATAATGTTAGTATTGAAAATGTTAAGAATGGTCCTTGATTATGTACAAGGCCCTAGGTTTGGGGAGGCAAAAATGTTGACATTAAAGTTCCTTTGGTTCACTCTCTGGTTTTAGATGACACCCACAGGTGAAATAAAACAGAAGGGTGAACCTGGGGAACCAATGGCGAAACACATTGTTTGCTCCTAATAAAACAATTCCTGACATCAGACCAGTGTGATACTCTCTACTTATTAAATCCTGACATTCCTGCACATCAATTCCTTAACAACGTATAAAGGAACAAGTCCTGCTTTGTGATTATGTGATTGGAAATCTAACAGTCTTAGACTATAGCCATAGGCCTATATGTGTTTTAACTAGATGTGTAGGGCTAATTTTAATCAGCCATGTTCATGCCAAGTTTAAGCATAAGACACAGCACAGAAGAGGAAATAAAAGAGACAGTAGAAGTAGAGTAAATCCAAAGTATAGAAATTGGATACATTGTATCATAAACCCACATCATCTGCAGATGTTGCAAGTTACACATTGGTGTTATTATATACACAAACATGTGGTCTAATATTGTGTAGGCCCTATTAGTTGCTGTGCGTGTCTCGTTGGCTATAGTTCTGTGGCTATTGTTTCTGTTATGATTTGTTAGTGTAAGCTGTTTATTGGCTACTTCAGATGTTGGGGTAGTTCAGAAGTGGGATTAGCAAATATTAATCAGATTTGCCGCTTTCCATGGTTCTGATCATAGACTAGTAGGGCTATGTTGTTGATTTAATGTTATTTAAAAGCTTGGACTCTTGGGAATAGATACATTAAATCTTATTCATATACAATATGCATTGTGCTTTACGTTATCAAAAAAATAAATAAAAAAAAAATACCCTCCAACCCTTGCGTATATCCTAAGCAATATGATGCAACATATTGGGTATTAAAATATCCACAAGAATCCATTTTATACAAACCCATTTGAAACAGCCATGCTATGACAAAAAAAGTTCTATGTAATTATTACCTATTTAGTGTTGTGATTCTGGGCTATATGAGAACCTCTCACTTGAAATTCAAAAACTCTACATGAAATGTTTTACCCATCATTTGAGAGGATTATACTTCCCACAAATGGTTTCTTAAGCACTGAGCCTTTGCCAGTATGCATTTTGGGTAACCTAAGTTCCTATTTGGAGTCTTAATAAGGACCTTGAGCAAAGTGAATGGGCATAATTTAACAAATAATTGTGTCAAATACTATTTATTTTTATTATTTATTGATATTCTTTAATAAACAGCTTCACAAGACCTGTTGTCAGGGTGCAAATGTGTTTTAAGACACTTTACATGACCTAAATGGCTATGGATAGAGATATCTGTAACCTGTATAAATAAAATTAAAAAACAATAGAAACTACAGGCCCTCGGCTTTCCAAAAAGGTCAAGCTTTTATGTCATACTAACAATAGTCCATGTATGACTTACAGACAGCTACTTACAGACAGCTGAGCAGCCTTAAGTATTCTGCACACATTTCTGTTTTTCTTAACAGATTCTGCCCACTTGGCGGTAACCTTTCGTTTGTGCTTCAAGGGGAACAGACAGACTGTGCAGGTATTCAGCGGCAGTCGATTTGAAACCTGGCAGGTGGGGCAATTGACAGCTTGTGGCTTTGTCATGTCTGCAAATGGAAATGACACATATTACTGTAGTTATGTTTCAATTAGTAATCACACCTTCAATTTCTATCACAGATGTTCTCAACATGCACTTAGTGTGGTTAATACTGAACGGTCACAATGCTTGGGTGGACTAGAGACAAAACCAATTCAAACCATCTGAGGCCATCAAATTCAGTTCAAAGACAAGATGTGTCACAGGACAGTGGGATAGCCTACTTTAGCCTATTTTTGGAAAATAGAATAGACTTGAATGGCCAAAACTGATTCTAGTCACACTGGAAGGCCTGGCTGAATCTTAGTTAAAAAGTAAAGTTATAGTGTGAACTACTGAAGTTTGAGATTTTACCTAAAATGACTATAGACCTAAAACAGATTGGAAGCCTAAAAGAGTCTCTCGCGTGGCCAGTTTGACTCATTAAAACCAGAGTAAGTTATAGGCCTAGCCAACTTTTAACATTAAAGTTAGACAAGTGAACAGATGTAGGCTAGTTGCTACATTTGTATTATTCCTTCAAGACAAATTAGTGTTTAGGTATGGAGGTGTTGAACCAAACGGGATAAACGAATCCGGGTTATTTGTATGCTTAATCCCATTACATTAAAACCTCAGTAACTAGTAGTAGTTTCCCCCCATGTATGGCCATAAGAAAGAAACGTTGCACAGTTTTCCAACCGGATGCTTTGGCCTATACACTATCAACCCATTGTGTCAATAAACAAACAAATATGGATTAATAAACTTAAAGATTATCATTTTTAAATTCACAATTCGGCACGATAATTACCTTTTGGCTTGCAAATGGTGAGAGAGAGAGCTGGGTTTTTTTTCTCAATCTTGCATTTCCCGCTGACGCTGTCATCGGAAAAACGTCACGTTAAATTGCACTATAGTAGGCTAGGCTATGCAAAGCATATTTTACATTTTATTTTGAATTTATTTTTATTTTCAAGTAGACTACATTGAAATATATGTTTATATTTGTGGACAAAACTTCATGATCAGTTTCAATGAACCTCTTCATATTTAATGTATATTATATATATATATATATATATATATATATATATATATATATATATATATATATATATATATATATATATATATATATATTATATATATATATTTTTTATATTTAATTACTGAAAGCGTCTTTATTTTCTGGCCAAATGCGTGCTTAAATACGCAGATGGATTCGCATTTGCTTGATAGTCAGGTGCGTCTCTGATAAACGCAAAAGGTGGGTGTTGAAAACGGACACTATGCTCCTCTCAAACGAGAGGTGGTATTAACATTAAGTGACATGGGCATCTGACGCTCAGAAGCCAATGGCACATGCCACTATGCGTATTGGCACATCCCGTGGCACATCCGGTCTCCATTGGCATGTGCCAGTGGATAGTGACATGTGTCACTGACATAGTGGATAGTGACATGTGTCACTGACATTATTGGCATGTGCCAGTGGATAGTGACATGTGTCACTGACATTATTGGCATGTGCCAGTGGATAGTGACATTTGTCACTGACATTATCGCGGAACACTGACACTGTCGCGGAACAGGTTGCCGTCTCACCTCAGTAGCTATGACTTACAGATGAGCTGAGCAGCTACTGACGTAATTGTGAAACAAACGCCTATATAAATAGCCTATATTAGTGATGTTTTTTAAACAGATGTCAATTAAACGTTTTGAAGTCAGTATTTTATTTCTCAAACATGTCAGTTTGTTCATATTGCGACAGTTGAGGAACATCTACGGGTGGTGTAGGGCTATTTGTCATTTGTTTGAGTAGCAAACTACACTAAGATGGTAGCAAAAATTAAATAAATAAAAACGAGTAATCAGAGTCTGATGTTGATATAAATAATTAGTGGATAATTTATATACGAAGCGACGAAGAAACCTCTTGACTTACTGTTCATGTTTGACCAAAAGTAGTAAAACCGTTCATTATAGTTTATTTATGTCGACATCAGACTCTGATTACTCGTTTTTTTTATTTAATTTTTGCTTCCTTCTTACTGTACTTGCTAGTTGCTACTCAAACAAATGACAGATAGGCCTATACACCACCCGTAGATGTTCCTCAACTGTCGCGAGTTTTAGGTTATTTTGCGCTGGCCGTGGACGTATACTGACACCTACTGGCGTGCATGCAGCATCATGCAAAATTAAAGGTTACAGTAACGGATGCGACTGTTAATGCGCTATTCGTAGTAACTTCTGATTTATTCGTTGTGTTTCCTAGGATGGGCAGTTTGCGTGATCAACAACATTGGCATTACATATTTAACATTCAGTGGCTTCTATGCCACTCAGCTATGATGTCACAAACTGACATGTTTGAGAAAAAATACTGACTTTAAAACGTTTAATTGACATCTATTTTTTTTTTTAAATCACTAACATACTAGGCTATTTATATAGGCGTTTGTTTCACAATTACGTCAGTAGCTGCTCAGCTCATCTGTAAGTCAAACTGAGGTGAGACGGCAACCTGTTCCGCGACAGTGTCAGTGTTCCGCGATGATGTCAGTGACACATGTCACTATCCACTGGCACATGCCAGTAATGTCAGTGACACATGTCACTATCCACTGGCACATGCCAATGGAGACCGGATGTGCCACCGGATGTGCCAATTCGCATAGTGGCATGTGCCGTTGGCTTCTGAGCATCAGATGCCCATGTCACTTAATGTTAATACTGCTACTGGCCTGTGCAGTCGGACGATATTGGGGTGAATTGACTGGCGAAGCCCTGAGCGTGCAATAACATCGCGAATGGTTTTTTACAGTAAAGTTGTTTGAAAGCCACGAGCTTCTCTCACACACGAAAAGGGTGCGTGTTGAACATACTCCTCTGTGGGCTATTAATGGATGATGGAGCCTATGTCATATTTTTGCCTTGTTTAGATGGGCCTACCAAGATCATATCCAGGCTTATATAAAGTAGGCTACTACAGGCTAATTTAAAACTAAACGAAATTGTAGCACAAGCACGCTATGCTGAAAGCGTCTGATATCACGCACTTGGATTGGCTATATAAGCCCTAGCGCGTCCTGTAAAACGCGGTTGGCTGCATTCGAAAGAGCGTCTCTGACACACGATAAAGGGTGTGTGTTGAATTCGCCCAATATACTCCTGCGGGCAATTAAGTATTGATGGAACCTATATTGTCGTGTTTTTAGCACACAGTCCCGTTTTAATTGAGTAGGCTACAGGCTAATTTAAAACTAAACGAAATTGTAGCACACGCACGCTACTGATGCTGAAAGCGTCTGATATCACGCCCTTGGATTGGCTATATAAGCCCAAGCACGTCCTGTAAAACGCGAGTGGGTTAAATTGGAGGTGGTTTAGCCGAGCGTCTCTCACAGACGATAAGGGTGTTGAAAATGGCAAATAGACTCCTCTTGAAAGATAAATAATGGAAACAGTGACCTCCTATAGGTGTAGAAAGCAATCCTAATTAAGCAAACATACGTCGTTGTTGCTGAAAACGTCTTTAGTCTGTGCAGTCGGTCAATGTGGAGGTGAATTGATGACTGGCGAAGCCGTGAGCATGTAATAACATCGCGGATAGTTTTACATTGAAGTTGGTTGAAAGCCATGTGCGTGTCATGTGTACGCAAAAGGGTGCTATATGCGTGGAAAGAAAACGCAGAAGGACGTGACAAAACGGCCTTATATGACGCCCTGAGATGAGAACGGGTTGGTAATACTTAGGTATTTCATATGCAAACATGTTAGTCAATCACAGCAGTGGGCGTTTAAACTGAAGTCTCACAGCAGACATGCCCCTTCAAACAGAGCATTCAAATCAGAGGTCTAATGGTGCGTTCAAGTCAGCTCGTAGCCTGTAGATCGTATTTACGAGTTGAACGCACATGAACACCACCACAATGTCATGAAAACGAGTGGGGAGCTCGGGATTTTCTTTAAGTCCCGATCTTTACGAGTTGGGGGCGTGTCTGTGAGAACATGGCGGAATACCACAATACTTCATGGTATTTAGCTGTGGATATTGTCACGCTTTTCTATTTACAGCGTAGTAAGCTAATTGCCTGCACAGAATATGATAGCATTATAAAATAACAATGTAATATGTAACGATAAAGTTTGCAGTGGCTTCATAAATTAACTAAAAACATAAAAATGCAAAGCACACCTTATGCAAATCAAAGTTTAAGAACCTTGCTGTATTTTTGTGTAATTAATTAAGAGAAAGTACACCGCCATCTTACTCCGACGAAAGTGACTTGAACGCACCTGCCGTCGTAAACACGACTTCCCTCGTAAATATGAACTTCCCAGGAGGACTTGAACGCACGATAAAATCAGGGTAGGAAAAATGCCTTATATTTCTTTACTATGACACTATAGTACCTCCAAGGAAACATTGTAAAATAATGAAATAATGCAGTTCATGACCCCGTTTAATTGATGCTTTCTTGTTCCTCCATCTTTCAGCCTGTGACCCAGAAATCGATTTAGAGTCTGCCATCATAAAGGAGACATCTATTCTCTAACTTTAGGAAGATTCTAGACATGAGAGATGGTGCATCCTATGTGCAAGTAATTTTTCAGCAAACATCTGACACACACACCCATGTAAATGTTCTTCCTCCATCTCATCTAGCACATTTTCAAACAATAACACATATAAGCAAACATTTCTACACAGGAACACTATTAAAGGGTTAGTTCACCCAAAAATAAAAATTGTGTCATTATTTACTCACCCTCATGTTGTTCCAACCCCGTAAGACCTTTGTTCATCTTCGGAACACGAATTAAGATATTTTTTATTAAATCTGAGAGCTGGATCACTCCTCCATACTAGTCCATAGGCTTCTTCAGGGATTGAAACTTGCCAGCCCCGAAAAGTCATTAAAGACATCGTTAAAATAGTCCAAGTGACTACAGTGGCTCAATCTTAAGTTTATCAAACGACGAGAATACTTTTTGTGCGCAAAAAACAAACAAAAATAACGACTTTATTTAAACTATTCATTTCCTTGCCCTCTCTGGGCCTCGAGTCAGTTAACTTAGTGTAATAGCGTAGCGCTTCTGTTGTTGTACGTCACACGCATCACCCACATGACCAGCGTTGGCCAATAGTGAGCCTACTTGTGACGTAGCTCTACGCAATCATACTAAGTTAACTGACTAGAGGCCAACAGAGAAGGAAATGAATAGTTGAAATTAAGTCGTTATTTTTGTTTGTTTTGCGCACAAAAAGTATTCTCATCGCTTTTCATTTGTCGCTTTTCAATTTTCAATTTTCATTTTTGGGTGAACTATCCCTTTAAGACTGAATTAATGAGCATAAAACAAGTCATAGGAAAAAGTTGCATTTTAACATTGTAGTGAATATTGCTAATATTTATTAAAAAAGTCTAGATTTACAAGTGTTAAAGCAGCTCTTTTGTACAGTATATTGGTTAGAAAACCACACCACTAGATGAATAATATATGCTATTATATATTTTTTTTCTCAGTCAATGTAACTCACCAAAGGCCACAAAGTCAGGGCTGACAGTCACTATACCCTCTCAAAACAATAAATGCACTAACATCCATGAGGGTAAAAGCTTAAGAGCGTGGACAAAACAGAACCCTTTTAGAGTGACATCATATCCTGTTGATCATTATAGCTGGTAATTTAGAATGCTTAAAGTCAAGTGTGATACATTTTACACAGGAACAACAGGAACCATATGTCAAAAGCTTTTAACACAACTCTAATTTTTATTCTGATCTAGCTATTTTGTCCATTACCCTGACATCATATCCCGATTTGCCAACCATGCATTTTTGTTTTTTTCAGTAGTGTATCATCACAAACTTAACCATTTACCATCACTATTCCTAGTGATTTTTTTTGTTGTTGTTTTAGAGACAAATTTGTTAGAAGGAGCTCTACCATTTTAAACCTTTTAGAGAAAATGTTTAGTGTGACTCATTATAATAGCCTTGATATAGGGCAATCAAAAGTGACTAACTGCCTAATATCCACAGAGCTTGAATCATAAAAACAGCAGGATCATTCACATAGCTTCGGTGCAATCAGGTCAGAGTGTAAGAAAGGTGGGAGTGAATGCCAGTAGCATTCCACTTATGGTGTGACACGGTTTGAGTTTGGAGTGATGTGATTGGGTATGATGACAGAATATTTTCTGTTTAAAGCAAATAATGTGGGAAAAGTGGGACAGAATTGGACCAGGGGAGTTTCCTACGAGGAAGCAAGAGGCAGTGCATCAAAAAATTGGATGAGAAAATAACCCATATTAGAAAAATGTAGTTATCATTTTGGAATAGATGTAAAAATGCTTTACAAAACTTGATTAGATTTATACTTGGTTTTAAGAAATAGGACATCAATTACATGAATGTAAAAATACAAAATAGTTTCTCAACAAAATGGGTTATATATATTATTATGTAATTGCCTCCTCATTTCAGAACACCACTGCACGACACTGGACTGGACTGACCAAATTTTGACATGATTTTTTATTTTTTAATATAAATCTAAATTTAGATCTAAGTACACATCTAGACTCAGAGTTCACATTTATACATACACACATTCACACTGCTATACTATTTCAGTTTCAGCATGCTTTTCAACATGTGGGTTTATGAAAATTTAGTCAATAGCTTATACTTTCCCTTGACTTATTTTTTGCCTGTATATGTTGTTTTGCAGTCCGCTTCGTCAGACATTATAAATGCAAGAAATTGCTGCTTTGCTGACAGCTTTACCTGCAGGTGTAGGAGCAAGAAATTGTCATGTGGGAAATAACATTTCTATTACAGTCACTTGGTCACATTGGCCTATAGGGAGCAAGGGAAAGCAGGGACATATAAACCGAATCCAACATCAAAAGTGTCCAGATGAATCTCTGAGTTTGGCAGAGGGGTCCATCCAACCTTTTTAACTAACTATTAATGGGTTTTAACCTTGAATTGAACATTTTGTTTTATCGGATAATTGGAACAAAATTAAATGAGTCTTGAAGATTATCCAAGAAAGGTGCTAATATGTTACTGTCATCAGGCAAACCATTTTAGCCCGTTTACCGGCAAACATCTGTTGCACACCGGATTGTTCACTTCATCGGAAGAAACGGCACAGGAAACGTGGGAGGCGAGGCGATGTCCTGGTGAGATGTCAGATGTTCCGAGTTGTCAGCAGTGGATGACATCAGTCGCTGTTTAAAATCAAGCAGACGCTATATTTCGTCCTCCCTTGCAGCAAGGTATTCTTCTCTTCACTATGTTTCCCCGGAGCATCCAGAACCAACGCTCTATTGCAGAACCGTGCGCATGAGGTTTCGTGGAGGTGGAGTAAAGTTTTATAATCTTATAGCGCTGGAGTTTGTTTCAAATCAGAGATTGTCTATCAACAACCCCCCAAATGTAGCCTGGATGCCAGCCCGAACCCCGCCCACAAAATTTTTAGGTCGGGAAGTTCGGTCTGGACTAGATCCGTTGAGGAGCTATTAAAGGGTTAGTTCACCCAAAAATGAAAATTATGTCATTAATGACTCACCCTCATGTCGTCCCAAGCCCGTAAGACCTCCGTTCATCTTTGGAACACAGTTTAAGATATTTTAGATGTAGTCCGAGAGCTTTTTGTCCCTCCATTGAAAATGTACGTACAGCACACACTCTTTGTCCAGAATGGAAATAAAGACATCATCAAAGTAGTCCATGTGACCTCAGTGGGTTAGTTAGAATTTTTTGAAGCATCGAAAATACATTTTGTTCCAAAAATAACAAAAACGATGACTTTATTCAGCATTGTATTCTCTTCCAGTTCTGTTGTCAATCCGCGTTCACGAGGCCAGTGACGCTGCTGACGTAAGATGCTGCTGACGTGTTATCTGGTGCGTCCGTGTATTCGGGTTCAAATAAATATGTCTGGTTAAAAAAAAATGCAAGTCTTCCCCTGTGTCGAAATCCTTAGACATGTTTGCGAAGATTGTTTTGTTTACAGCGTGCGTCTCCCTCAGACTGTAACCGAAGCTCGGGCGCACCAGATAACACGTCAGCTCGTCTTACGTCAGCGGACTCATGAACGCGGATTGACAACAGAACCGGAAGACAATACAATGCTGAATAAAGTCGTAGTTTTTGTTATGTTTGGACCAAAATGTATTTTCGATGCTTCCAAACATTCTAACTAACCCACTGATGTCACATGGAATACTTTGATGATGTCTTTATTTCCATTCTGGACAAAGAGTGTGTGCCGTGCGTACATTTTCAATGGAGGGACAAAAAGCTCTCGGACTAAATCTAAAATATCTTAAACTGTGTTCCATAGATGAACGGAGGTCTTACGGGCTTGGGACGACATGAGGGTGAGTCATTAATGACATAATTTTCATTTTTGGGTGAACTAACCCTTTAAGCCCGAACAAAAATTGTTCGGACCAATCAAATTGTCAGGGTGGGCTTTATACGATGATGGACAGATGAGCAACCATAGACATCATATCTATGTGAGCAACGGTAACGTAACCATCCACGTCATCAGAGCGCTTGTGTTGAATTCATGGCTGCCGCTGGAGAATTGAGTTGTGTATATTCCGCTATCGGGTGTGTTATAGAAGATATAGACAGCGCATTAATTTTAGAAGAGGAACAGAGAACCGCGATCAAGGCATTTGTCGATGGGAAAGATGTTAAAGATGTTAATCTATCAACTTTAACCTATCTCTCAACATACGTCACTTACACGGTTGCTCTGATTGGTTCTAGGTCTATCCAATTGAGTGCAGAGGCCTTTTATTTCCTGGTTCGGTTGACACACGCCCCATAATCACAGCCCAATGGAGCAGTATCAGACTCACATTCTGACTAGAATCTGAGTATGATGACGTCAGGCTACCCCAAATGTATCTACAGCCAACAATCTGAAGATGGCTTTAATAAACGCCAGGTCCATCTCAAATAAGACCTTTATTTTAAATTATTTTATTTCATCTCGGAAGCTGGACTTTATGTTTGTGACTGAGACTTGGCTAAATGCTGGTGATCTTGACTATTTATCTGAAACCTCTCCAAGTGATTTAACTTTTTAAGTACTCCACAGACATCTGGTAGAGGGGGAGGGGTTGCTACTATATTTAATAACGGTTTCAAATGTCGCTTGTTAGCAGCACAGGATTATTCTAGTTTTGAGTTGCAGTTGGTTAACATAGATTTAAACTGTCCAGTAATTTGTGCCCTTATATATAGACCTCAGAAATATAAACTGTTTATTCACTGTTCACTGTTTTTAACCATAGTTGTGCCGAGTTTTGAGAGGATTTTAATACTTGGTGATTTTAACTTGCATATCTGTTGCCCTAATCAGCCCATGGTAAAAAAGTTTTTACATCTTATTGAGTCATTTAATTTAAAACCAACAAGTCCTACCCATAAACTTACTTTGGATTTAATTTTAACTCTGGGAGTTCCTGTCTTGAATATAGATGTTGAGGATGCCTGTTTCTCTGATCACAGTTATTTTCAATATTTCAGTTTCTAGTTCTTTAAATTGTAAGCCTCTAGGCCGGTATGTAAGTTCTACAAAACCTTCAACAGCCAGTGAGTTTTCAAATGCTTATTCATTATCTTCAGTACTGCGCACCCCAGGGTCCTTATCTTTTGGTCTGGGTTTAAATGATACAGTGCCAATGTTTAATTCCATCTGTAATGAAATTATGGACACATGTGCTCCTTTTAAAATCATAAGTGCAAAATCCAAACCACAGCCATGGCTCAATAATGATACCTGTTGCCTCCGACAAGTGTGGAGGAAAGCAGAGAGGCAATGGAAGAAAGATAAGTTGCAGGTGTCTTACGACATACTGAAGGATGCCATGATTAAATATCAGAAGGCTGCTAAAACTACAAAGATAAAATATTTATCTGATCTTATAAATAAGATTCCTAATAATCCTAAAGAGTTATTAAAGACAATAGACTCAGTTTTAAAAAATAAAAAGACAAGACATAAAAAAGACATAACAACAGGCCTTGATATTACTCAGATAACATGTGAAAACCTTTTAGAGTATTTCATTAACAAAATTGATGCTCTTACAGCTAGTATTATACCTTCAGGCCTCATCCCTGATTATGTCATTCCACCCTCATTAGTACAATATTTAAGTGAATTTAAACAAATTTCATTCCCTGATCTGGTGGACTTAGTCTGCCAAATGAAGCCCCCGCGCCTCCTTGTTCAGGTATTAGATGTGGTTGGTTTAGATCTTTTGTCAATAGTGAACTCCAGCTTATTGAGTGGTGTTGTGCCATCCTGCTTCAAGCATGCAGTGGTGCAACCCCTTTTAAAAAAGCCCAATTTGGACTCATCTGATTTAAAGAACTATCAGCCAATCTCAAAATTGTCTTTCCTGTCAAAAATTGAAGAGAAGGCTGTCTTTCAACAGCTTTCTACTTATTTAAATGGAAATGGTATTTTTGATAAGTTCCAATCGGGATTTAGGGTGAAACACAGTACAGAGTCAGCCCTTCTCAAAGTGTCAAACGACTTGTTTTTGGCTGTCGATTCAGGAAAGTGTGCAATTTTAGTTTTAATCGATTTGACTGCTGCATTTGATACTATAGTGCATGCTATGCCATTGGAGCGTCTAATAGAGTGGGCAGGGATTCAAGGAAAAGCTCTTAATTGGTTCAACTCATATCTTTCTGGGAGAACGTTTTCTGTGGAATTAGGAAATTTTTCATCTCCTTCTGCTCTAATGAAGTGTGGGGTTCCACAAGGATCAATATTGGGTCCAGTCTTATTTTCTATTTACATGCTTCCATTGGCTGATATTTGTAAAAAACATAATGTATATTATCATCTTTATTAGGGGTGTAACGATATTCGAACCGAACCGAAGAACCGCAATACAGAACCCACGATTCAATAAAGTCAATAAAACTGCATAGCTTGTCACTAGCATTATATTTACTTCAGCAGGCAAGTGATTCAGTGTCCACAACTTGTTGGTTCCTAGAGAAATGAACTCTTGCACTAAATAAATGCACTATATTATCCTATATATTATATTTTACTTAACCTGTTAATAATGACAGCAACTGTGTAAATTATTATATTTCAATAACAAATTAGAGTAAAGTTAATGCAAAAACTGCCTTATGTTCAGTTTACATGTTTTCATACAATGTGTAAAAAAAATAAAAAAAAAATAAATAGCATCTGAATTTAGGCTCTGTTGTTAACCTTTAATGTTATAGTAATGTGCGGCTCCCTATATAGTTTACAGCATTAGCAGATTTTTAATCCTTGCAAAATGTTTAATTGTAATTGAATTAATTTAAAGACAAAGACACAATTTTTTCATTAAACCACTGTTTAAATTTTTTTTTTAGCTTTCTAAACCGAACCTAACCGAGACGTCAAAACCGTGGGAAACCCGAACCGTCAGTTTTGTGTAACGTTACACCCCTAATCTTTATGCCGACAATACTCAGCTTTATCTACCTATAAAAATGGGGGATAATTCAGCCCTGCAGTCTCTTTTTGATTGTTTTAGTGATATCAAGGAGTGGATGTCTGCCAATTTCCTCCACTTGAATGAATCAAAGACTGAAGTGATAGTGTTTGGCCCTCCGAGTTCAACCAAACCTACAATTAATCAACTAGGCCTTTTTAAATTGAAGGTACATAATCAAGCTAGGAGTCTTGGAGTTATTTTTGATGCCGGGTTAAAATTTGATAAGCATTTAAATTCAGTGGTTAGAGGTGGCTTCTTCCAATTAAGGAATATAGCGAAATTGAAACCTTTTTTGTCTTTTAATGATTTGGAAGTTGTTATGCATGCTTTTATTACGTCCAGATTGGACTATTGTAATTCATTGTACTATGGTATTTCTCATGCATCACTTTCACGTTTGCAGTTAGTTTAAAATGCTGCCGCAAGGCTTTTAACCGGGACAAGGAAATATGAGAGTATAACACCTGTACTAGCATCCCTTCATTGGCTTCCAGTCAAATTTAGGATTAAGTATTAGATTTTATTATTTGTTTTTAAGGGCTTAAATGGGATGGCACCAAGTTACATTAAGGCGGGCATACACTGTGCGAATTTCGTCCGATTTTGAGCCGAATTGTGACTCGTGCGACTCTTTTTCTAGTCGGGCCGATTTTCAGCTTTGTCGTGCGTCGTTTGTTGTGCAGTGTTCGTGCAGTATACAAGGGGAAACGAGAGGCGATTAACCTCTCCCGACTGGCAATCGGATGGTCGGTTGAATTTCTGGCATGTCAGAAATTTTGGTCGCTCCTCGTGACTATATCGCACAGTTGAAACAGAGCTACGAACCGATTGCCCTAAACTCAGTGTTTTTTCCCTCACTGCGCCTGCGCGAAAACAGATTTTAACCATTTAAATCTGCAGAAAAAAAAACGAAAAGAGGGAACTCTTTAAGTTCTGTAGTTCATACTAGCTACAAATTACTGTTGCTGTCATGGTTAGTTAACCATGATCCATTCATGTGTGCGTGTTTGCACTGATTGTCATCACCTGGACTGATCACCTGATTATTACCTCATCACCGGTACATCTGTTAGTTGTTAGTTCTGTCTATTTAAGCAGTTCCTGTTGGGTTGTTAACTGTCGGATCATTGTCATTGTTACCTGGTTCTTTGGCATGTCTTGGTTTCCTGGCATTCTGGATATCTGTTTATGTGTTTAATAAATCTACATTTGTTACTTGCACTTGCATCCTGATCTTTACGTGACAGAATAATCCGACCAGATATGGATGCAGCAAGTACCGCGGCTCTCCTGAAACTCCTCAATCTCAACGCCTCTCGCAGTGAACAGTATCGGGAGAGAGAAGCCGAGATGAGGCGCCAGACATGGGCACTGACGACACAGATGGAGGAACTGACACGGCAGGTTCAGAGACTGAGGAGTGTTATTGCAATACCTGTACCGTCGGTTCCCTTTCGAAGGGAACTCAACAATACGTCATCGACGTTATGGGGAACGCCTCAGGCGTGACAGGTGTCTGAAATCAAGTATCAACTCACAGCAATCATGTTGACCGGCGACAGCCCGTGCATCATCAGCTCGAATGATGAGCGCGTCAATCTGGATGTATAAAAAGTGTGCCTTGAAACCGTGACAACATCTTTTCGTCTTCAGGGACTGTTTGTCTGTTTTGAGTAATCAACAATGAAGCGTGCAGAGAAGGGGAAAATAATTTCCGCAAGTGTGCCGACCCGTGTCCCAGATATTTGACACCGGAGGATTCACACGATCTAACTCGTCTCCTGTACAAAGCCGGGGACATGTTTGGCAAGCAAAGGTAATGTAGAATTGTAAGGTGAGCTGAGCTCCCACATGTGGTCGCCAGGTTACAGGCCTCACCAGGCCTTCCAGGCTATGAGCTTCCATATGTCAGGTCACAGGCCTTATCCAGCCTTCCTGAATATGAGCTCCCACATACTGTGGTTATCAGGTTACAGGCCCCACCCGGCCTTCCTGATATGAGCTCCCACATACTGTGGTCGCCAGGTTACAGGCCTCACCGGCCTTCCTGGTTATGAGCTCCCACATACTGGGTTTCAGGTTACAGGCCTTACTAGGCCTTCTTGAATATGAGCTCCCACACACGGTGGTCGCCAGGTTACAGGCCTCGCCAGGTCTTCCTGGTTATGAGCTCCCACATGCTGTGGTCGCCAGGTTACAGGCCTCACCGGCCTTCCTGATATGAGCTCCCACATACTGTGGTCGCCAGGTTACAGGCCTCACCGACCTTCCTGGTTATGAGCTCCCACATACTGGGTTTCAGGTTACAGGCCTTACTAGGCCTTCCTGAATATGAGCTCCCACACACGGTGGTCGCCAGGTTACAGGCCTCGCCAGGCCTTCCTGATAAGAGCTCCCACATACTGTGGTAGCCAGGTTACAGGCCTCACCGGCCTTCCTGGTTATGAGCTCCCAAATACTGGGTATCAGGTTTTAGGCCTTTACCAGCCTTCCTGATATGAGCTCCCACACACGGTGTTCGCCAAGTTACAGGCCTCAACCGGCCTTCCTGATAAGAGCTCCCACATACTGTGGTAGCCAGGTTACAGGCCTCACCCGGCCTTCCTGATAAGAGCTCCCACATACTATGGTAGCCAGGTTACAGGCCGCACCGGCCTTCATGATATGAGCTCCCACCTTCTGTGCTCGCCAGGTTACAGGCCTCACAGGCCTTCCTGATATGAGCTCTCACCTTCTGTGCTCGCCAGGTTAGAGGCCTCACCCGGCCTTCCTGGTTATGAGCTCCCACATGCTGTGGTCGCCAGGTTACAGGCCTTGCCAGGCCTTCCTGGTTATGAGCTCCCACATGCTGTGGTCGCCAGTTTACAGGCCTCATCGGCCTTCCTGATATGAGCTCCCACATACTGTGGTCGCCAAGTTACAGGCCTCACCCGGCCTTCCTGAGTATGAGCTTCCACATGCTGTGGTTGTCAGGTTTCAGGCCTCACCGGCCTTCCTGATATGAGCTCCCACTTACTGTGCTCGCCAGGTTACAGGCCTCACCGGCCTTCCTGGTTATGAGCTCCCAAATACTGGGTATCAGGTTACAGGCCTTACCAGCCTTCCTGATATGAGCTCCCACCTACTGTGGTCGTCAGGTTACAGGCCTCACCGGCCTTCCTGGTTATGAGCTCCCACATTCAGTGATCACCAGGCTTCAGGCCTCCTCGGCCTTCCTGGTTATGAGTTGTCACATGTCAGGTTTCAGGCCTCACCAGGCCTTCCTGAATGTGAACTCCCACTCACTGTGGTCGCTAGGGTGTGGTTGTGAGCTTTCACCTTCCAGGTTGTAGGCCTCATTAGGCCTTCCTGAATGTGAGCTCCCACACATTTTGACTATCAGGTTACAGGCCTCATCTGGTCTTCCTGATTATGTTAAAACCATACTTATGGTAAGTCACGCGACGGAACATCTTGTGTACTTTCTAAAATCCATTTTCATGGTAAGGGTCATGCGCTGTATGCTTCGGTCCCTTCCTATGTGGCCCAGACCCAGGTCTTTCACCACGGGTCCCACTCTAGATGCGTCCTGTCGTCAAGGTTTGCTACGACAGACACCTTTTTCTGATCCAGGCCTTCCTGCATTCGGAATTACTAAGTACATGCACTTTGTTTCATGTACTTTCTAAAATCCATATTTATGGCCTATCTGGAAGTAGCCCCACATGGTGTGGTTGTCAGGTTACAGGCCTTGTCAGGCCTTCCTGATATGAGCTCCCTCCTACTGTGGTTGTCAGGTTACAGGCCTCGCCGGCCTTCCTGGTTTTGAGCTCCCACATTCAGTGGTCACCAGGCTTCAGGCCCCCTCGGCCTTCCTGGTTATGAGTTGTCACATGTCAGGTTTCAGGCCTCTCCAGGCCTTCCTGAATGTGAACTCCCACTCACTGTGGTCGCTAGGGTGTGGTTGTGAGCTTTCACATGTCAGGTTGCAGGCCTCATCAGGCCTTCCTGAATGTGAGCTCCCACACATTTTGACTATCAGGTTATAGGCCAGATCTGGCCTTCCTGGTCATGTCAAAACCATACTTATGGTAAGTCACATGATGGAACATCTTGTGTACTTTCTAAAATCCATTTTTATGGTAAGGGTCATGCGCTGTACGCTTCAGTCCCTTTCTATGTGGTCCAGACCCAAGTCTTTCACCTCGGGTCCCACTCTAGATCTCGTCAAAATATGCTACGACAGACGCCTTTCTGGCTAACTTCTTCATTCTGATCCAGGCCTTTTCTGGACTCAGAATGACTAAGTACATGCACTTTTGTTTCATGTACTTTCTAATGTAGCCCCCACGTGGTATGGTTGTCAGGTTGCAGGCCTTATCAGGCCTTCCTGGTTATGAGCTCCCATATTCTGGGTCTCAGGTTACAGGCCTCACCGGCCTTCCTGATATGAGCTCCCATAAACTGTGGTCGCCAGGTTACAGGCCTCACCCGGCCTTCCTGGTTATGAGCTCCCACATGCTGTGGTCGCCAGGTTACAGGCCTCACCCGGCCTTCCTGGTTATGAGCTCCCACATGCGGTGGTCGCCAGGTTACAGGCCTCACCCGGCCTTCCTGGTTATGAGCTCCCACATGCTGTGGTCGCCAGGTTACAGGCCTCACCCGGCCTTCCTGGTTATGAGCTCCCACATGCTGTGGTTGCCAGGTTACAGGCCTCACCCGGCCTTCCTGGTTATGAGCTCCCACACACTGTGGTCGCCAGGTTACAGGCCTCACCCGGCCTTCCTGGTTATGAGCTCCCACATGCTGTGGTCGCCAGGTTACAGGCCTCACGCTGCCTACCTGGTTATGAGCTCCCACATGCTGTGGTCGCCAGGTTACAGGCCTCACCCGGCCTTCCTGGTTATGAGCTCCCACATGCTGTGGTCGCCAGGTTACAGGCCTCACCCGGCCTTCCTGGTTATGAGCTCCCACATGCGGTGGTCGCCAGGTTACAGGCCTCACCGGCCTTTCCTGATGTGAGCTCTCAGGTACTGGAGCTCCCCACATAGGGGGTAATCAGGTCTTTGGCCTCAGCAGACCTTCCTGGTTTTGATCCCTCTCTTACTTCCTCAGTGTTCAGGACGAGCACTGGGTAGGCCCATGGATTGAGTGGACGACTTCCGTCATTTCTTGAGGTTGAGTTACACTCTCCAGGTGGTCCCGTCTCTGTGATCCGGAACTGAATGGTTTCTGCCAGCTTTGCAGGCCTTCAGTTTTGAACGCCTTTTCCAAGGGAGTTTCCAGAGGCTCTGTCTCAGACAGACAGGCAATGGCCAGACTGTGCGTCTTAGTATAGATCATGCCTGGTGGCATGTCAGGAGGCATGTTTTCCTGTATAGTGACTGGCTGGGAGTCCCTTGAGTCCCCTAGCCACACTCCCTGGAAGGGACCCCTTCTATTTGGAAGTTGGTCCTAAGCCTTTGAGCTGGCCCAGATATACCTCCCATGAACTATGTTCTGGCAGTTTTCTCGGTTCATTAGCTTGGGCTATGACCGGTAGGGAGTGCTGTCACTGACAGCCCAACGTGACCTAGGGTGAGTGGTTTTTAGTGTCCTTTGTATTACTGGTGATGACAGTTGTCACTGCCATTGGGCATGCACTCCCCTCAGTATGGCGGCGTGGGTATTTCGTTCCCCATAACGTCGATGACGTATTGTTGAGTTCCCTTCGAAAGGGAACGTCTCAGGTTACGACTGTAACCTATGTTCCCTGAGAACAGGGAACGAGACAATACGTCTCCCTGCCATACCTCGGGGCCTGCCTGCAACAGTCCCTTCAGACGATAGGATGTTGTCACGGTTTCAAGGCGCACTTTTTATACATCCAGATTGACGCGCTCATCATTCGAGCTGATGATGCACGGGCTGTCGCCGGTCAACATGATTGCTGTGAGTTGATACTTGATTTCAGACACCTGTCACGCCTGAGGCGTTCCCCATAACGTCGATGACGTATTGTCTCGTTCCCTGTTCTCAGGGAACATAGGTTACAGTCGTAACCTGAGACGTTCTTCTTACAACTGTAGAGTCGAGTGATCGAACGGAGACAAACCTAATTATCCCGGAGAGATACGCGGGTAAGCCCAACTCTTGCAAAGACTTTATTAATCAGTGTGATGTGTATCTGTCTAGACAACCCAGCATGTTCGGGATGGAGAATTCAAGAGTGGCATTTGTATTGACTCTGCTCACCGGTCGAGCAGCATTGTGGGGGACTGCTATATGGGAGAATCAGCACCCATGCTGTGCTTCGTTTCAAGCGCTGTCGACAGAGATGAGTAAGGTTTTTGATGGTGTGAGAGCTGACTCCCCGTCCTTAGAGGTGAGATCGAGGAAGAGGTCCCATCTTAATCATTTTTTGGAGGGGAGTAGTGAGCACCAAACTATGCAGGCGGTAGAGCTAAGCCTGCATGAGCCTTTGTCTGAACCAGTACCCAAGATGGCCATCGCCATGTTTGATCCAGTTCCTGAGATAGCCGTCACCATGTCCGAGTCTGTTCACGAGATGGCTGAATTGTCTGAGTCTGTTCACGAGAGGGCTGAATCGTCTGAGTCTGCTTACGAGATGGCTGAATCGTCTGAGTCTGTTCACGAGATGACAGAGTCGTTTGAGTCTGTTCACGAGAGGGCTGAATCGTCTGAGTCTGTTCACGAGATGACAGAGTCGTCTGAGTCTGTTTACGAGATGGCTGAATCATCTGAGTCTGTTCACGAGAGGGCTGAATCGTCTGAGTCCGTTTACGAGATGGCTGAATTGTCTGAGTCTGTTCACGAGATGACAGAGTCGTCTGAGTCTGGTCACGAGATGGCAGAGTCGTCTGAGTCTGTTCATGTGATGGTGGAATTGTCTGGGTCCGTTCATGAGATGACGGAGTCGTCTGAGTTTGGTCACGAGATGGCAGAATCATCTGGGATGGCCGAATTGTCTGAGTTTTCGGTATTTCCTGTCCTGAACAGAAGGTCGGCCGTTTCTGAGATTTCTAGTCTCCCTACACAAGATGGCCGATTTCGAACTGCCTGAACTTTCTGCCTTACCCAAGATGGGCGATCTCGAACTGCCTGAACCCTCTGCCTCACCCAAGATGGTGAACACGGAGCCCTTTAACTTGGCCGTGAGGCCTTTTGTGTATCTTGTCTTTCTGTTTCTCCTTCTACCTAGGTTCCTGTTGCCTCCAGTGCCCCCTTGGATTTCGGTACCAGTCTGGCTTCCTGTTTCTCTGGTCTGGCCTTGGTTTTCTAGCCCTCCATCCCTCCCCCAGGGCCATTTCGGTGTCTCCTCCCACCTGGATTTTTGTTTTTGTTTGGTATGGAGTGTCTGGAAGCCACTCCTTAGTTGGGGGGTACTGTTATGGTTAGTTAACCATGATCCATTCATGTGTGCGTGTTTGCACTGATTGTCATCACCTGGACTGATCACCTGATTATTACCTCATCACCGGTACATCTGTTAGTTGTTAGTTCTGTCTATTTAAGCAGTTCCTGTTGGGTTGTTAACTGTCGGATCATTGTCATTGTTACCTGGTTCTTTGGCATGTCTTGGTTTCCTGTCATTCTGGATATCTGTTTATGTGTTTAATAAATCTACGTTTGTTACTTGCACTTGCATCCTGATCTTTACGTGACAGTTGCTTACCTCCAGTTTGTCCAGTTATTACCCACGTCTTCCAAGCTGCGATGTAGCACCGTGGCTCGATTAATTTTTCTTTTTGAAATAAACCTGTTTTTAATTTTCATTGATGACTAATTATTGCAGTGTTCGGACATATTATAGACTGTTAATATAATTATATGCATATAATTCATTGTAATCGAGGAATAATAAAATAATAATAATATAATTATATGCCTATAATTCATTGTAATCGACCTAAATGTTTTAGACAATTTTCAGTGAGGATCCTCATTGAAAATTGTCTAAAACATTTGGGTCGATTACAATGAATTATAGGCATATAATTATATTGTTATTATTTTATTATTCCTCGAGGAGTAAGCTTTTATGTAATATTTTATTATCCTCACAGCGCATTGCGGTGATATGTGCTGTGAAATTATTGCGTGGCAAATTAATTATAATAGCAGATCAATTTAATAATAAAATTAGCCTTCCCTAATACAATAATACTAATGATAATTTAATACATAAATTGGAAGTGCTAAATCATCTTGATATTGATAGCTGATGCTTGTTTTGACAATATCTCTGGATACATGATTTCGTCAAGGATTTCGCATATGTGCGATTTCGTCAATCGCACATATTTCACACGTATAGTGTGAGCAGTCAAGTCGCAGCTCGACGTTTGGACCGTATACTGTGAGCACATAAATCCCGAGCTTTGGCTTTACATCGCATGTGTTACATTTACTCGTTCAGTGTGAGTAGGTACCTTGCTGAAATCGCACAGACATCGCACAGTGTATGCCCGCCTTTAGTGAACTTCTTCAGCAACATACACTCACCTAAAGGATTATTAGGAACACCTGTTCAATTTCTCATTAATGCAATTATCTAATCAACCAATCACATGGCAGTTGCTTCAATGCATTTAGGGGTGTGGTCCTGGTCAAGACAATCTCCTGTACTCCAAACTGAATGTCAGAATGGGAAAGAAAGGTGATTTAAGCAATTTTGAGCGTGGCATGGTTGTTGGTGCCAGACGGGCCGGTCTGAGTATTTCACAATCTGCTCAATTACTGGGATTTTCACGCACAACAATTTCTAGGGTTTACAAAGAATGGTGTGAAAAGGGAAAAACATCCAGTATGCAGCAGTCCTGTGGGCGAAAATGCCTTGTTGATGCTAGAGGTCAGAGGAGAATGGGCCGACTGATTCAAGCTGATAGAAGAGCAACTTTGACTGAAATAGCCACTCGTTACAACCGAGGTATGCAGCAAAGGATTTGTGAAGCTACAACACGCACAACCTTAAGGCAGATGGGCTACAACAGCAGAAGACCCCATCGGGTACCACTCATCTCCACTACAAATAGGAAAGAGGCTACAATTTGCAAGAGCTCACCAAAACTGGACAGTTGAAGACTGGAAAAATGTTGCCTGGTCTGATGAGTCTCAATTTCTGTTGAGACATTCAGATGGTAGAGTCAGAATTTGGCGTAAACAGAATGAGAACATGGGTCCATCATGCCTTGTTACCACTGTGCAGACTGGTGGTTATGGTGTAATGGTGTGGGGGCTGTTTTCTTGGCACACTTTAGGCCCCTTAGTGCCAATAGGGGATCGTTTAAATGCCACGGCCTACCTGAGCATTGTTTCTGACCATGTCCATCCCTTTATGGCCACCATGTACCCATCCTCTGATGGCTACTTCCAGCAGGATAATGCACCATGTCACAAAGCTTGAATCATTTCAAATTGGTTTCTTGAACATGACAATGAGTTCACTGTACTAAAATGGCCCCCACAGTCACCAGATCTCAACCCAATAGAGCATCTTTGGGATGTGGTGGAACGGGAGCTTCATGCCCTGGATGTGCATCCCACAAATCTCCATCAACTGCAAGATGCTATCCAATCAATATGGGCCAACATTTCTAAAGAATCCTTTCAGCACCTTGTTGAATCAATGCCATGTAGAATTAAGGCAGTTCTGAAGGCGAAAGGGGGTCAAACACAGTATTAGTATAGTGTTCCTAATAATCCTTTAAGTGAGTGTACATCCTCTAGGCCTTTAAGATCTGTACATAGGTTTCAGTTAACCATTCCAAAGTCTCGACTAAAATCAAAAGGAGACAGGGCCTTCTCTGTTGCAGCTCCTTGTTTATGGAACAGTTTACCCCTCCATGTTAGATCTTGTGCCACCCTTGATGCATTTAAATCTCTTTTAAAGACTTATCTCTTCTCTCTTGCATTTGTAATTAGAGTTTTGTAATTGTTTTATACTCTGTTTTATGATCTTTGATTAAATGTGCTGGGCTATATGTAAAGCACTTTGGCCAACGGGTGTGGTTTTTAAACTCAATATTTTTTATTTTTTATAAGTCATTACTATTGGTCACCCTTTATGTCATTCTGTGGGTTTTGCAAATATTTATCCAATGAAAAGTATTAAAAGAGCTTGGGACTATACCTTGTAACTCCACTGGATTCTCAATTTGTCAGTAAAACCTCATATCACCACCATGCTTCTATTGTGAATGAAGTGCCACACACAGTTCAGACAGTCTCTGCTTGTTTGCAAATCTAGGGTAAATAAAGTACTGGTTCTTTGAATAAGTACAGCATTTTCTTTACTCAAGAAACACTATGTATTTGAGGGGTAGAGAAGAGTGTCTTAAAGCCCATTCACACCAAGGGCCCTATCTTGCACCCAGCGCAATTGACTTTGTACACCAACGTATGTATCATTCGTATTTTGCACCCGCGCAAAGCGGACTTTTCCCTCCACAGACGCACGCCGGCAAACTGGGAATGAACTTGCGCTCCCTGGGCGGTTCAGCGCAAAAAAGGAGGCGTGTTCCGGCGCAAACAATCCCTGGTGCTATTTTGCAGTTCCAGAAAACAATTGCGCCACTGATCAGAAAAAAACTAGTCTAAAGTCAGTGGCGCGTTGTGTGTACATTCAAATGCTATTTTAAGCGCGCATGCTTGGCCATAATACAGAGTGTGAACAACGCACATACACTATAGATGATTCTCTCATCTACACACTACTCATCTCACATCTACCTTTTTGCAAATGATACATTATTATAAGGAAAAATATTAAAACACGAGGGAAATCATTGTTGTGTCCATGACGATGGGAAAAATAGGCATAAAGCTTACACATTTACCCAAATTATTATATGCATGTTTAACCGAAGCTAATTTGGGTGGGTTTGTCCCATCCCCAATGTCACTTCTCTTTCTTTTACGGCCCTGATGAGAACATCTCCTCAATCTCCTTGGCTGAGAACTGATTCTGAAGCGCGCCTGGTAGATGCGCCGTTATGATAGTATTGCGCCATGGAACAAGCGCACCTCGTTCATCATGCTCTTAAAGGGAATGTGATATAAAGCTCTTATGGGTTTGTTTCCCGTTACGCCCAAACCACACCTATGAATAATGAAGCTACTTCAGACCAACCCCTTTTAGATTTGCGTCGAGCGCAAGAGTCATTTATCCCGCCGGTTAAATAGCAACAGGGCCGAGATCCGCCCACAAAGTTACTTGCGCTTTGCGCTTGACACTTGCGTTTTAGATCGTTAAAATAGGGCCCCAAAAGCGATAACTATAATGATCCAGATATAGTTAAAAAAATCGTTCTAGATATAAAAGAATAACAGAGTCCACACCGAAACTATATCGGTAATGGCACAGATGAACGATATAATTGGAATCACTTTCAGAATTTTTTTTTTAGCTGATGAATGATAAAAACAATGACAGCCAATCAGAATCCATATTGCTTTAAGAGCTCCAGAATTTAAAGTGGCAGACAACAAAACTCAGCGTGCACTTATAATAAACAGAATGTTTCATCCGCTGGTGTGGACGCTATAGTTATCGTTATAGTTATCTTTACAGTCATCGTTCTTGGTCTGAACGGGCCTTTAATGTAGTATTTGTCTTTGAGTCATAGCCAATATACATAGCCTGTGTGTAGCACTTTATCTTCAATAACATGAGATTTTGACCAAATGACAGAGTAAACTGAGAGCCCACAAAGCTGCAGTAAACTGTATAACCGGTTGTAAGTTAATGAAAACCTAATGCGATTCTCTGACTGCCTCAGATGTGGCCGTTCTAATGACGGACAAAACACGTAGCTTATGTCTGATATTCTCTGAAATATGCTGTTCAAAAACTTCATAACTCCTTGAGCTTGATTTTGGTAAAATGTTAATAATACAAGGACACATTGGATTATTGGATGGTTGTGATTTGTTATTGCTGTGATCTCTTGTGAGTGACAGGTGGATCACAACCTAAACACGTCATCAGAGAAGAGAAGAGATGTTGCTGCAAGAGGGAGGAGAAGCTATTTTGATTAATATATACTTTTAATACAGCTTTTAAAATTTGCCATATGTAAAATTTGTCAAATACAAGTGTAACAGTGTATAGAAATTATACTGCTAAATATATGTATTGTGAAGTTTAATCCACACAAAATTGTTCATTTACATGTAAACTTGATGTGTACCTGATGTAGCTGCCTGGTCGAAATGAGTACTTTCCACTTTAAATTGTGTGATGTCATGAGCCAACATAATTTCCTGTTTTGTCTCCTCCTCTTCCCTTTTGCATTGTAACTGACTGGGAAAGGTAGGTTCTCTTACGAGAGGTTCTCTCATATTGCGTAAGCTAGCTTACGCTACGGGAAAGATTCATCTTTGCTGAGAGTTTGAAGCCAAAAATTATTTCATAATTTGTATCCATTGACAACGCAGTTCCTCTGCGGCAGACCTAGAGCGGGCTAGCTAGCAGCTCATTGGTTCGCTCAGAGAGAACTGCTTAAGCCTATGGGAGAGCGGGGCTGAACCCGCTACCAATGGGAAGTGCCCGCGCGCTCATTGCATCATAGCCCGCCAGAGTGGGCGTGGCTATGGTGTATAAAACAGTCTCTCCCAGGCTTATATGTTGATTCATTTCATCTTCAGCAAGCTACACGCTTCTGCTGTTTCTGAGAAGAGGAAAGCCGTCACCGTCGAGAAGGCATCACTCTAGCGAGCTCACGGACCCTGAAGAAGCCGGCCGTCTTCGCCACCTTCAGCCGCCCTGCAAGCTAGTGCCATCCGACGACTGTATCCTTCTCTGTTTTAAAAGAGCTGAGCGTCTTTTTAAAGATGTCTCGAATTTCCTGCGGCTCTTGCCGCGCTCCTCTCGAGGACGGAGACCGCCATATTGTCTGCGCTCTCTGCCTGGGACTCGAGCACGCAGAACTCGCCCTCGCGGATGGAGGTTGCGACTTCTGTGAAAGCCTGCCATTGTCGTCCCTGCGGGCACGACTCCTAGCGGCTCAATCCGCTCTCGCGCCGCCTCTCTCTTCGCCGCGTAAGAAGAAATGCCGCGCCCAGAGGCCGCCGGAGCCCCCTGCGGAAACATGCGGGCCGCCGCCGCCACCGCCGCCGCTTCCCGCTTCCCGCTCTCCCACTCTCCCTCCCCGCCCCAGCCGGACTTACAGTTGCCGCCGAGTGGCCGCTCTGTCGCTTCCGATGACGCCGCGGAGGAGAAGGACTCATGTTCACTGCTCGCTTCAGACAGTGAAGACTGGTCATCTCTCGGTTCCACGAGAGAGTCAGCGGGGACTCGCGCTGGCATAGAGGAAGAACTAATGCGCCTCCTCTCACAGGCCGTTGAACGCCTCTGTCTCGAGTGGGCTCCTCCACCCGAGCAGCCCCCGAACAGGATGGACGGCAGCTTCTTTCACCGGCGCTCGACTCCCGCATGCAACCGGGCCGCCCCATTTCTGCCTGAACTTCACGCAGAACTGACGAAGTCCTGGAATGCTCCACTTTCGGCTAGAAACCGCTCCGACATTTCCGCCTCGCTGCGCTCAGTGGACGGAGCCGCTGAAAAGGGCTACTCTACCATGCCACCTGTCGAGGACTTGGTCGCCGCACACCTCTGCCCGCCCTCTGCTAGATGGCGTTCTTCTCCCACGCTTCCTTCGAAAGCTTGCAGAGCGACCTCGAGTTTTCACGCTCGCGCTTATGCCGCCGCTGGTCAAGCCGCCGCAGCGCTTCATTCTATGTCTGTCCTCCAAGTACTACAGAGCGATATTCTCCGTGAATGGGCTGAGAGCGGTAGGAACCCCTCCCCCGCTGTCACGGATCTAAGAAGTGCTACGGACCTCGCCCTTCGCGCCACTAAAGCCGCCGCACAAGCTCTGGGGAGATGCATGGCTAGTCTGTGTGTAGCTGAAAGACATTTATGGCTAACACTCGCGGACATGGGAGATTCCGAGCGCGCCGTGTTTCTTAACGCGCCTCTCTCCCCGACGGGTCTTTTTGGATCTGCTGTCACGGGAATTGTTGATCGCTTTTCCGAAGTCCAGAAAGCTACCCAGGCCATGAACTTGTTTCTGCCCCGCCGCGCTAGCTCTTCCGCAGGCCGCTCTCGTGAGCCTCCTGTCAGAGCCCCACCGCAGCGCCCTTCTCAGCAGACTCAAACAGCCCAGCGCAGACAGGGCGGCCGCCCTCGCTCTCGCTCTGACAGCCGCCGCAGACCGCCGCCCCCAAGGGGTCCGCGACCCAAAATCACGCTGAAGCCTGATCATCAGAAGTCTGCCTAGCAAAGTTAAGAAAACGACGGCGTTCTCCCGCTGCGGCCGGACCGCCGTCAAAGCTTCGCCCTCTGCCAGTCCCCGTTGTTTCGCCGACTGCTGTAGTGTTTACCGCCATAAACAAGCCGGAGTCCCTACCCGCTTGCGAGCGACAAAAAGCCGTTTTTACGGCTACCCAGAAAAATCTCAAAAAGAGAAAATTTGCCGGTTGTGTAGAAAATGTGCCCACAAACATGTGTTTACCCATACACACAAGCATAACATATCCCGTGTCTCTCTCAGAGCCCCTTCACATGAGACGGGCACAGCCCGCTCTAACATCAGAGAAAATAAACACGCCCATGAATGCATGCACGTGTCCCCTCTCTGCTCGCTCTGTTTCACGGCCCATAGACTCCTCTCTGAGTGCAAGTCCCGTTGCAACACACATTCAAAGCGCGCCCACACTCTGTGTTCAGCCCGCTATGTACAGCAATCAGGGCGTGATAACCACTCGGCCACTAGCCGCATGCTCCAAAGCGTGGGAAGCCATTCCAGGCATTTCCCCGTGGGTGCTAAGCATTATAAAGAACGGCTATCTGTTACAGTTTCGCCGCCGCCCGCCTCGTGCACGCGCTCGGCTCGAATCCACTGTCAGCCCGCTGGCCGCCGGCACGCTTCGCTCAGAAATAGCGACGCTGCTACAAAAAGGCGCTATAGAGAGAGTCCCGCCATCTATGACCGAGTCGGGGTTTTACGGCCGTTATTTTCTGGTTCCCAAGAAAGACGGCGGCCTCAGACCGATTTTAGATCTCAGGTCTTTGAACAAAGCGCTCATGAAGAGACCGTTCAAGATGCTCACTACCTGTAGCGGACAAGATCCGCTACAAATTGGTGCCGTGACCCGGATCAAGGGATCAGCCATCGCAGATCACCGGGAAAAGTCATCGACATCACCAGTCAACAGAACTTTTGTGGTAGATAAGCAGTGTGACTTAAACATGGACAGTTACGGATTTACACACAACAAAACACCAGAACACATGTCAGATGCAGATGTTAATCCTGCAAACGTGACACCTATCTGTGTAAGGAGTAGTGTTTTAAGCTCACAGAGGTTCTCTACTGGAATGGGGAGGGGGGCCCAGTTAAATAGTATGCTAGAACAAAACAGAGTAGCCACTCCAGTATGTCTAGCCACTCCAGTACGTCCCTCCACTAGTAGCCCAACTATGCAAGGCATGAGTAGTGACACAACAGTGCCTCATGGTGAAAGACTATACAACTCCCCAGTGGGCGAACAAGTAAATCAGTGGCAAACAATGGCAGATTTAATGAAGCAACTGGGTAGTGAAATAGGGAATCAAATTTCTGCAAACCTGAGATCTGCAGGGCCAAATACTCAGAGAGACAATGTTGATGCCAAACAGCCTTCACCTCAAATTCCTGATTTGTCAAATTTTAACCTAATCGTTAGGCATCAAGATATCAAAGAACCACCTACCTTTAGAGGTGATAAGACAGATCGATGCACCATTAGTGAATGGCAAGAACTGATGCAAGCTTACTTGAACAAGAAGGGCTTCAGTGAATCTGAACAGGGCCAATTGGATTACTGGATCAGACTAAATAAGGCTGTTGACCTAGCTGATGAATGCCTAAAAAGACAAGGGAAAAGAGTTGAAGACCCTAGTCACGAAGTGACAATGATGTTTGTAAGGCATTGCCCTGAGCCTGGTCTGTACACTGCCCTTCGGAGTAAACCATTAGAAGGTTGGAATGCACATGAAATTCAAGCATTAATTGACAGCCACCACAGAGACAAACAGTCTACAAGAGTAGATAGGGAGAGAAGGGTTGACGAAACCTCATCTAATGCCTGGTGCATGACCCAACAGCAGTCCACTACTGTTAATCAGGCAAGCGGTACAGATTCTGCTCTCCTCGGGCGAGTGGTTTCTCTTCTAGAGCAGTTCCTTGTCAAACAGAAGGGGCAAGAACAGAAAACTGAACAGGTCAAGGCCGTGCCTGAAAGCTCTGCAGTCCCCTGCAAAATATGTAGGGCTCAAGATCATACTACAAAGACTCACTGTTTTAAGGAGGGACTGTGTTTTAGGTGTTTCAAGACCGGGCACAGGGGTTTTGAATGCCCTGACAAAAGACAAGTAAAACAAGTCACAGCCAGCGTAGCCACTAGACCTGAGCATGATTTAAACTAGAAAACCTGCACTGTGGGGGGGACAGTGTGGGTGTTAGACAAGCAAAGACCCCAGAAAACCCATTAGCTCTTCATGTAACTACTAGTGACCACTTAAGTCAAAACAGTGCAAGTGAAGTAACTGCAGTTCAGCAAAAGACTCTCTGTGAGGCTCCAAAAGCTACCTAACAGAAAATTAATGATGAAGATGATCTGTTCTATGCTCCAGTATTGGTTGAGGGGAAAGTGAAACTATTAGCCCTTGTCGATAGTGGATCCGTTACCTGTACATTGAGTGAAGCAGCTGAACAGACACTTAAAGATTGGAACTTGATCTGCACAGATTCGAGTAAACCCACAAAAAAAGTACTTACTGGCTGTGGAGGGAATGAAACAAAACCAAAGTGTACATATGAGTTGAGTGTGGATATGCTTGAATGCAAGATGACAATCAACTTTCTAGTTGTCCCAGGTCAAAAAGATGAAATGATCGTTGGATCGAATGTCATCAGGCATGTGACTCGGCAGATGAGGAAAACGGAGTGGTACTGGAAAAGCTTATCTCAGCCAGTTCAAGATAATGTTCAAGAACCCTTGCTGAATGTGCTTTCTAATGTTGACCGCTGGCATGGAGATAAGATACCACAGAGAGTTGGCACAGTAGTATTGAGACAATGTCTCACACTAGAGCCACAACAAGAACATTTGGTTTGGGGAAGATTAAAGGAAGAAGTTCCCTTGTCTGTTGGAAGCACTGTAATGCTCGAACCCTCCACTTCCCGTTCTGCACCAAGAAATGTTATGGTAGCTCGCAGTGTTTGCCCACTCTGGGGTGATAAGTGGATTCCTATGAGAGTGATCAATATGATTGACCGCCCCATTGTTTTGCGCCGCAATACTAAAATAGCTAACGTGCACCCATGCCTTGCGCTAGAGGAACTAGATCTTGCAGAAAAAAGTACAGAATACCAGCAGGAAGGGGTTCAGCAGAATGTTGTTCAAGTTAATGAGCTTAATGAGAAAAGCAAACTGCAGTCTGACTATAAAGTCAAGCTGAGAGAATTGGGGCTGACAGAAATTGACATTGAGTCTTGTGAAGTAAGTGATTACTGGAAAGGAGAGCTGACTGACCTCATAGTACAGTATGAAAGTACCTTCTCTCGTGACAAGCTAGATTGTGGTGAAGTAAAGAACACTGTTCATCGGATACGACTCAAAGATGAAAAGCCTTTTCGACTGCCTTACAGAAGGGTTCCACCCACCCATTATCAAAAATTGAGACAAACATTGGATGAGATGGAGGAGTGCGGTATCATTCAAAAATCAAACAGTTAATGGGCGTCACCCTTAGTCTTAGTTTGGAAACCATCTGGAGAGTTAAGGATATGTACAGACTTTAGGTGGCTCAACCAAAGGACAGAGAAGGATGCATATCCTTTGCCCCATCAAGCTGATGCCCTCGCATCATTAGGAGGAAATTGTTATTTTAGCACCATCTAACATCGGGCTTCTATAACATTCCAATCCATGAGGATGATCGGAAATATACGGCATGCACAACTCCAGTAGGGCTTTATGAATATAACCGTATGGCTCAAGGTTTATGTAACAGCCCAGCAACGTTCTCGCGCATGATGACATCTATCTTTGGAGACCAGAACTTCCTTTCGCTTCTTTGCTACTTAGATGATCTACTCGTCTTCGGTAAAACTGAGAAGGAAGCGCTTGATCGCCTTGAGATGGTGTTTTCTCGGCTCAGAGAGCATAACCTGAAACTGGCACAAAAGAAGTGCTATTTCTTGAGAAAAACTGTCAAGTTTTTGGGTCATATTGTAACTGAGAGTGGCATAGCAGCCGATCCAGCAAAAGTGTCTGCAATCAGTGACATTAAATCCACAGATCTGATGGAAGCAGACGGAAAGACTCCTTCACCAACCAAAGTTAAGTCCTTTCTTGGGATGGCAAATTATTATTCCCATTTCATTGAAGGCCTCTCGACTTTAGCGAAACCATTGTTTAAACTGACTGCTGGGCAGAAAGTCGGGAGGAGACATAGACAAAAGAAGCCCATCGTTTCCAAACCTAGGCGTTTAAGACCTGAAGACTGGGCTGCAGAGTGTGACACAGCTGTAGAAAATATAAAACATGCACTTTCTCACACCGTTGTTCTTGCCCACCCAGACTTCCACAGACCTTTTCTTTTGTCTACCGATGCATCTATGGATGGTTTTGGTGCAGTCTTGAGTCAGATTCCAGAAGGTGAGACAAAACCTAGACCAGTCGCTTTTGCAAGCAAGACCCTGTCAAAAGCCCAGTCCCATTACCCTGCTCATAGGTTAGAGTTCTATGCACTGAAATGGGCAGTTTGTGATAAATTCGCCCATTGGCTGAAGGGGACTCAATTTACAGTGCTGACTGATAACAATCCCCTGACGTACATTATGTCAAAGCCAAAACTAGATGCCTGCGAGCAGAGATGGGTATCTAAGCTTGCCCCTTTTGATTTTGACCTGAGATATATACCCGGTACTAAGAACATCCCTGCTGATCTTTTGAGCCGCCGACCTTTTGCCAGAACATTAGAGGTCTGTGATGCGCTTGAGATTAAATCTAAACATGTGACTTCTGAGGCCATACAGGAAACTTTCCGGTTATCAGTGAATGTGCACCATCAAATGGGTGAAAGCAGCATGAATTCCCAGGTTGAAAAACTGAAGGTGGTTAGTACTGAAGGGGTAAGAGCTGTCTTTGAGTCCTGTCTCACCTGGGAAGCCAGCAGTTCAGTTCATAATGTTCATCTAGCCCAGAATAATAACTTTGTCTATGGAGGTGTCAGCACTCTTCCGGTTTTCTCTATGGAGGAGATACGGATGAAGCAGAAAGCAGATCCCACTGTGTCCCGTGTTGTGTTCTTTGTCGAAAGGAAAAGGAGACCATCACGTAGGGAGAGAGACAATGAAACCGTACCGGTAATAAGACTTCTGAAACACTGGGAAAAGCTTGAAGTAAAAGATGGAATACTGTACCGCAGGTCCAAAGATCGGGTCGGTAAAGTCAGGTATCAGCTTGTACTTCCACTGTCACTGAGAATTGTTGCTCTCCGAGGAACTCATGACGATGCAGGCCATCAAGGACAAAGCAGAACCCTTCATCTTGTACGCCAGAGGTTTTTTTGGTCTGGAATGGACACAGATGTTAAGAAGTATGTCTCACACTGTAAACGATGTGTTGTCGGAAAGATGCAGGAACCTGAGGCTAGAGCGCCACTAGAGTCTATCAGAACGAATGTACCACTTGAGCTTGTGTGTATAGATTTCTGGTCTGCAGAAGGAACACATGGAGAGAGTATTGATGTTCTGGTTATAACAGACCATTTCCCAAAACTAGCCCATGCGTTCCCCTGTCCCAACCAGACAGCCAAAGTAGTTGCTCAGAAATTGTGGAACAACTTTTTCTGTGCGTATGGCTTTCCACAGAGAATACATTCCGACAAAGGTGCAAATTTTGAGAGCAAATTGATCGCTGAGTTGTTGCTGGTGTCTGGTGTTGAAAAGTCACATACCACACCATACCATCCTATGGGCAATGGTCAGACTGAGAGATTTAATCGCACTCTTGGTAGCATGATCCGCTCTTTGCCTCCTCGAGCAAAGGAGAAGTGGCCACAAATCATTCAGACACTCACGTTTTCCTATAATTGTACTATCCACGAAACAACAGGGTTTGCGCCTTTCTACTTAATGTTTGGAAGGATTCCAAGGTTACCTGTAGATGTCATGTTTGGAAGTGCCCAAACATGAAATGAGGATGTTCAGACTTATGATGAGTATGTGAAATCTCTTCAGAAAGATCTCAGAGAAGCTGTGCATATTGCTAAAAGCAACACTACTGATGAGAAAACAGGCACAAGGGTATAACAAAAGATCTAAGGGCGCTCCACTGGAGGTTGGAGACCGTGTTCTCTTAGTAAATAAAAAGGAAAGAGGAAAAGGGAAGTTGGCGGACGTGTGGGACTCAGCAGTTCATGTAGTGATATGGAAAGATCCATCATTACCCATCTACAGAGTTGAGAATCCTACAACAAAGAACAGCAAGGTTGTCCATCGTAACTTCCTCCTCCCAGTCAATTTCCTTCCATTGGAAGAGCCGGACATTGAATTGACAGTCTTATCAACAGTGTCGGAAGACGAAAGATATCAAACAGAAGACCAAAGATCTTTGCTCAGCATGGAAAGAGAATCGAGGAGCAGTAGAACAGCTGCATGGATTTTTCAAGGTGTAGGCCCAAAAGCACCTCAGAGCACTGGAAAATGTGCTGTGAAGAAGACCAAAGAACGTGTCACAGAGTTGGAAAAATCAGTCTGTGTAAGTCAAACAAGAGAGAAGAATCTTTCTACCAGAAGTGAAAGTGAACACAATGAAAGTTCTAGTGATGAACATGAAGCAAGGGATATGAACTCTGACAGTGAGCAGTCTGATGATGACAATGGTGTACATGAATTCGAACCAGATCAATTGTGCTGCAGGAATGGGGAAAGGCTCCAAGAATCTGTGAGCAACCAGAGTGTTCCAGCTGAATCAATTGTCATGTCAATTGATGCCAGTTCAATGAGCAGATCAGTCGGAAGCTTCAAGCATCCAGCCTCAAGTTGCAAAAGTGGACACGCACAGAGAGAGTCCCCAAGAACAGTGACTTTAGCAGATACTGCCTTGAAACCAAATGAAGGAACAGTGGGAACCAGGGCAGGACGGCTAATGAAACCTGTCAGGCGCCTGCTTGAGTGTATGAGTATGATATTGACTGAGTCGGGGCAGAGAGATCCTCTTGCAGAGTTGCTCAAAATTCTGTCAAATTTGATAGAGGGTTGAATTGATCCTTGAAGTCAAATATTAAGCTGACCTTGAGAACTGATCATAGATAAGAACTGAGTGAGCTTTAAATAGGTTTGAGAAGTACTTTTTGTGGGAATGTATGGTAATATGTATAAGGGCATATTTCTCCCGAGCAAAATGTTTTGCTATTCATTTGAATGACTATGGTCTGGGTATCCCACTTCAAAGGAAAATGTCTCTCCTACAGCCTTAAAGTTTGCTGAAATTTAGGAGGGGAGAGTGTAGTGTTTGGAGTTTTCCTGCAACTGTTCCAGCAAACTTTTATTTGTTCAATAATTAAATTGGTTAAATAGAATTCAAAATAATTACTTACATCATCAATATAATCTTTATTTTGTTCTGCAAGACAGGGAAAATATGTATTTTTGGTTATAATTAATATTTTGAGTTTGTTCTGTGAATGACGTCATCGGTAATGGACCGGTCGCGCGCGCGCCTGCTCTCTCTCAGAACAGCCTGTGACTGGAGAGAGTCAGGTATGTCCCTACTGCGCTCTGCATTTAACAGCGAAAATATGCTATATTAAGTGAAGTTTTAAGTTGACATTTATTATAGAAGTGTCATAAAACGGGAATGAGTTTATGTATGCATTTTTCTGCCTACAGTTCAATGTATTTTCAGAGTTTTATAAACGCACGTGTTTGTTTTATGTTGCCGCCTGCGCGCCAAATTAGAGTGCAGGTTTTTCCCTGTTAATAACTTTCTCCACATATCATTTTGGTGGATTGAGTCTGTGGAAATGTTGTTTAGTATATAAAATGTATGTTTATAGCCATGTGTGATCTGTGTATTAAATGAATTGCAGTTGTTGTTAGGGAGGACGGTACTTAACGTTTCTTTTCTCATACATCCTTCAGCTGGAAAAGAGTGAACCTTGAAGGCGTGTGTGTTGATTGTCTGTCCTCTGTCAATAAACTGCAGGTATGTTTAACAACAACAATAAAGAAAAAAAACACTCTACGATCTGACAAATTGAGACATATTGCTATAATATTAATGGAAAAATATGTACTTTTGATGGAATTTAATTGCTTTAATTTGATTTGTGTGAATTGTCATAAATGAGACGCAGAAAGAAATTAATTGTTGTAATACAAGACTTTATTGTAAAAACTGCTCTCAGAACAGCCTGTGACTGGAGAGAGTCAGCTGGAAAAGAGTGAACCTTGAAGGCGTGTGTGTTGATTGTCTGTCCTCTGTCAAACTGCAGACGTGGTCCACCGAAGCCAGTGGTGTCGTGGGAGTTTCTTTGTGGCGTGAGACAAGATCCGCTACACACACACACACACGCACGCACACACACTCACGCACGCACTCACGCACGCACGCAATCACACATGCACACACACGCAGGCGCTCAGACACACACACTCACTCTCACATGCATTCACACTCACACACGCACGCAAGCACTCAGACACACACACGCGCTCTCACAAACTCACTTATTCATACACAGACACGCACTTACTCATAAACACGCACTCACTCCAGGGATGGAAATTAGCACCCGCCACCAGCCAAATGCGGGTGATTTTGTGTTGTGGCGGGCAAACTCGCTTCACCTACCGGCCACCGTGGCGGGTAAATAAAAATAGCATAGGCTACTGTTTAGAGGAGGCACACCTTCAACACCCGCGCGCTTCTTCCGTCGAGGCTCGACGAGGGTGTTTGCCGTCCAAAGGGAGAGCTAGCCGCGAGCGCATGGTGTATTTTTAGGGCGGGGTAGCTCTCTTGTGTTGTAAAGAGCTAGCCGCGCGAACATCTACCCGCGCGCTTCTTCCGTCGAGGCTTGAGCGCGAGAGGCGGTTTGCCATCCAAAGGGAGAGTTAGCCGCGAACGCATGATGTAGCCTAAATATGACAGAACAGGCATACTCTCGCAGAGAGAGCAACCTCCAGCATAGAGTGCGGTTCGGCATCGGTGCAGTTTTTTGTTTAATCTGCCCTACTCATTTAATGAAATGTATATCAGTTCATGGTTTGTGTGTGTATAAGAGAGAAAGAGAAAATGTCAGTATTTAATTGAGACTTGAGATTAAATAAACTGCTTAAGTATTGTAGATCTTGTAGTATTCATTTTCACATGCAGTTACACATTGTCGGTTAAAAACAAGAAAGTGGCTGGTAAAAACATTGAGTGGCTGGTAGATTTTGAAATCCACCAGCCACAGTGGCCGGTGGACAAAAAAGTTAATTTTCATCCCTGACTCACTCACACAGACACACTCACGCACGCAATCACACAAACGCACTCACACACATACTCATATGCACTCACGCACTCACACAGATGCGCACTCACACACACGTACGCACTCACTCACACGCACACACAGACACACTCACAAACGCACTTACTCACACAATCATATCAGTGAATGTGCCATGTGGTGCTGGTGATACAGGTACGCACTCACACACGCGCGCACACACACGTACTCACACACGCACTTACTCACACAGACACGCACTCACAAACGCACTCACTCAATCATATCAGTGAATGTGCCATGTGGTGCTGGTGATACAGCTACGCACTCACACACGTACTCACATGCACTGATTGCACTCACACACAGACACACACTTACTCACACACGCACTCTCACACACAGACACGCACGCACACTCAAGGACTCACACACGCACGCAATCACACATGCACTCACACTCACACAAACACAGACACGCACTTATTCAATCATATCAGTGAATGTGCCATGTGGTGCTGGTGATACAGCTACGCACTCACACACACGCGCACTCACACACGCACTTATACACAGACACGCACTCACAAACACTCACTCACACACAGACACGCACTCATTCAATCATATCAGTGAATGTGCCATGTGGTGCTGGTGATACAGCTACGCACTCACACACGTACTCACATGCACTGATTGCACTCACACAGACACGCACTTACTCACACACGCACTCACACACAGACACGCACGCACACTCAAGGACTCACACACACACACACACGCACTCTCACACACAGACACACACGCACACTCAAGGACTCACAAACACACTCACGCACGCAATCACACATGCACACACTCACAGACACGCACGCACACACGCACTCACACACAGACACTCACTCACACACGCAGGCACTCAGACACACACACACACTCACTGACTCATGCACTCACTAACACACGCATTCGCACTCACACGCTCAGACACATACGCAGGTGCTCTGACACACACGCACGCACTCAGACACACAGGCAAACACTAAACAACTTCCATTTGCAAAAGTCTCCTTTTGCGTCCCCCCTCTCGGTCTGCTGCCAGCTGGAGCCACCTCTTCATGGCCCCCTCAACCACCATCTCAGCAGCATTAGCCGTAAGGGGGTTCTTCCGAACTGCAGCTTTAAAATAAAGGGATAACTATTGTAAGGTCACTATTAAAGCTTAAGCATTACAATATAAGACAAAACATAGCAGTTATTCAATACACATGTAACTTTAAGTATGTGCAAAAAACAATTCAGTGACTACATCTTTCAAATTACATGATTACAAATTACATGTCACCCAGACACAAACACTACTACGGGTCAATTTCCACTCGTTTCAAGCCGGTTGTTTTTATTTTTTTTATGATCGCTAGGTCACATTTCTCTATAGTTTTTTTTTTTTTTTACTCTTCACACAATTCTCCTAATCAACTGAGATTGTCCTTGTATTGTGAATAATTTTTTACAAAATCATTATGTAATACTACCGGTTTGTCATTGTTTTATGTGACTGAGTGACTCTCTGTTTAGGTTGACAATCTTTGCTAGTATTATGGAAGAGTGAGTTGATTTGGGACATGTATAAAGTCATTTGGTAGTTATAAGTGCTTTTTGAATGTGAAATTGACTGCCGTGCCAAGCTGGTAAGGGAAACAGCCAATTCAGTATGTAAACAGATATACTTACAAATCACTACTTCTCTGAGTTGGAGAGTGGCCAGTGACGTTTTTCCATAAACTCCCCTCCAATTGATATTCTTCGCCAGGGGGTTGGCGATCACCTTCTTCAATATGCGCCAGGTGCAGTCACGCACATCCGCCCCACCAATAAGCCCCAACCAGTTTACCTGAAACCAATTAAAAAAAAAAAAAACAATATAAAAATGATCTGTTCCAGCCCTCCTGTCTACTCTGGCAGTAACCCTGCCTTATGTTTTTCACCTCTACCAAAATTAGGTCATAGTTGTTTCCTCATGTTCATGTTGTTTCAAAAGTGGTGGTGCATGTAAAAAACACTTTCAGTTTCTATGTAATTTTACAAGAAATTATTTCTTTTTACAGTCACTAGGACCAATTATTCAATACTAATGTCAGTTTTTCAAACCTCTTCACACAGTGAGCACAAAAACAGTCCAAAATGGTATCAGTGCATCCCTAGCAGAAACCCTGTCTGGGACACGTATTAAGTGATTTGGTAGTTGTAGTCCATTTTAAATGTAACATTTATTGCTGTGTCAAGCTGGGAAGGAGAACTGTATGAAGAGTTTTGGAAAAAGTGACCCAAGCATTGAATGTCCTAGAAATTATAAAACAAATAATTAATAACTAATTAAATAATAATTAATTATTAATAAGTAATTCATAATTAATTAACTAGAAAGAAAGAAATTCTCACCAATGTTTGCTTGAAATCTGGGTTGTGCTGCATCCTTTGCTCCAGACTGAGCAGTTGGGTGAGGTCTTGCAGGGGCAGTAACCCTTCCTCAATATGTAAAGGCTGCACCTGGACGTCCCGCTGTTGCAACAGTCTTAAGATAGTGGTTTGTTTGTCCAGCACCATCTCTACTTTTGTCAACACCTCCTTTAGCATGGCTATGATAAAGTTCATGATTTTGAAAAACATAAAAGTAACAAAAAATATACATCTGCATCCTCAGGGCCAGATTTACTTAACAGGACAAATTAGTGTGAGAGCACAATTACACAAAAAAAGGGAACATATCGAAGTGGAAATTTAGAACATGTCTACATTCCAAAAATATAAACCTGTGTAAATGACATTTTTTCTGAATGTTGCTGAAATTCACCAGTGATTCTTCCATTCATTTCCAAAATGAGCAAAGTAATCTACCAAGAGCAGCGCAAATTGTCAGCTGGTTTAACATGCTTTTTTTGGCCGCTAAATAATGGTGCAAATACCAGTAAACCGACAAGTACAAGTCTTAGTAAATCACGTTGTGATTAATTTAAAAACTCTCCTCCCATAAATTTAGCATCTGATAGTGAAACTCCTACAAATGCATATGCAATTTATTGCATATGAATATTTATTTAATATTAAGAATATAACAATATTGCATTAGCCGCAAAAATACCCTGTCCGTGCCTTTTCAGCACTAATATTTCAATGTCATTTAGTAAATCCTGAAAGTGTTTTTTTAACCTCAAAAGAGAGTTTACACTGGTGCAAGCTGTTAGTAAATTTGGTCCTTAGTCTTTTAACCTATATTTACTTATGTTATAGTTATAGGAATGTGGAATTCACTGTTAGCCCTACCTGATTCTGATGATTGCCGGGGGGGGGGGGCACTCGAAATGTCTGATAACCTGGCAGTGCTACAAAAGAAAGCTTAAATTAAGGATAAAATATTCTACAAAATTAATACCTACAAAAAAAGCAAATAAAAAAGCAAAAGAAAATACCCTGTTTGGGTGGTGGGGCCGACTCATCCTCAGATTCTAACGAGCACTGCTCCTGACCTCCAGGTGGACCAATACGGACATTCTTGCTATTTTAATAATAAACAAAATGAAATCAACAATATTGACAAATTCTACAATGTTTCATAATAAATATAGCTTAAAATACAGCATGAATGCATCAAGGAATAGTAATGTGCTGAAAAAATATCCATACATTTTACGCCTTGATGGTCTTTGCCCAGACAGTTCTGCTTCTGACTGGAGATCTGACCAGGTCTCTGCCTCTTTGGCCTTCTTCCTGCCCTCTTCATAGCTGTCTGTAAAAAAAAAATGAAGAAAAAAAATTGCATTAAACATTAATCAATCCTCTCAGGATCATTCAAGGAGGCAAAAATTAATTACTTTGCAAGACTCAGGCTAATAATTTTACAAACACCATACAAAACACTATGAGCCTAACAACGGTCTGTTATACTGCTGGTTGGACAATATAATCTAATAATGAACACCTTGCTTGATGAAATCCTGCAATCGACCAATCAAAGTCACACGTATTCCAGAGGGTAGTGTAATAATGTAACTTAGCCAGTGGTCATCTATACACTAAAATGGCAGGATAAGTGAAACCTAGCATGAAAATGTCAAATTTACCTGTTGTAAACAATGTTCGGACATCCCACCGGTCCCAGTCAACGTTAGGAGACATTTTGTTTTTAATGGCCTGGTAAAGGGCCATGCCTCTTAAGGTTTTAGGCCAACAGCACTGGCCATTCTCCACCCAAATGCCTGGGACCAGCTCCACCTCCCGAGTTTCCGCAAACTCAACAACCTTGAACATAACTGTTAGAACAAAATCTAGTTTATATAAGCATATGCACAAATATAAGCATATGCACAAATATAAACATATTTTGGCGCATATGCATGTTTTCCACCCATTTTATGCCCAAATTTCCTTTTAGGAGTTTTTTATTTTTTTTAATTTATTTTTTTTAAATCAACACCAAATATATTTGTAAATGCATATGTGGCAAGGGCATTGTTATTCACAATCTCTCTAGAATAGAATAGAATCTGGAGAGATTGCTAAACTACAATACTCTAGATGGAGAAAGTTCTGGTAAAGGGAACACTGTCACTTTGCAATGAGAAGTAAGATTGGATCAAATTTGGCAATATCCACGGCCTGGAAGCCCATGGAGCTGCTGGCTCGCAAGACAGGAGGAGGGTGCAAGGACAACAAAGAAGCTGTAGGGAAGGAGAAGCACAGTGTAGCCGAAGGCGTGGAGGGTTGAGGCGCAGCTGTAGGCAGAGCAACGACAGTCCGAGGCAGATCCGGAGGGAAGAGGGAGCCGGTATGAGTCCCAGGGCTGACTGACCATGGTGGAGTCGAGGGAGTGCAGAGCCACCAGGCTGTCAGGCTGAGGTGGAGAAATGGGCCTAGAGGCCTAACGTGAAGCCCGAAGCAGTGCTGGATAGCTGCATGGAGCAAGTGGCGGGGGCAGAGCAGAGGAGCAGGACGGCACAGATGTCAGAGGAGGAGGAAATCAGAGGAGGAGATGTTGCTGCAGTATTTATACACCAGAGAACTTAGCTAATTAAATGACAACAGGTGAATGAAATGACTAATCAAAAGAACTGAGCATCTAGGTCAAGACAGACAAACTAAGAACAAAGGAAACTGATAAAAAAAACTGAATATAATAATAATTATGATGACAGGAACACTGGAACCAGTAGCTTTTATTCAGTTTCTCCTTTCACTTCAAAGCTGACCAAGAAAAAAGTGCTAAATGAAATCATTGACACAAGTGAAGTAGTGGCACTGCAACAAATTTATCTTGTTTTGGTAGCCTCACGTATTTCTCAACATGATCAAACAACTGAATGATTTTCAGGTTTGATGAGATTTTGCCAACCAGGTAGATACCCAGCTCACAAGCATTCAGAGGATACTCAAAAAACGGTTCCATTAATTCATATTCCCTGAAGACAACATATATCTTACCCTGAGACTGAAGGACATTGTCAATCAAAGCAATGGAGCCACCAATCTTGACACATCTGTCTCCCTCGCTTGATACATTAATTTTGGTACCACCTATGACAAGCTCCTGGAATTGAAGTACGGGTGTGCCCATCACAGAGGGTGGAACTGGGCCACGGTTATGCTCCTTTTGCAACCTTCTCTTTCCATGAGACGATTCATCCTTTCCTGTAAAAGGATCCATTTCAGAGATTCGCCGAATAACCTGGGCCAGTGGATGGTGCGGGGTTCTTATCTTTTTCAACTTACCTAAATAATCCTCGAATGGAAATCCAGATATTAGGTCCAGATTCCCATGCATTCGAACATCCCCAGAAAGATGGGTAAGCCCATGAACATTGTAAGTAACAAATTCAGGACCATATAATTCACCAAAATGTGTCACAAATGACACAAGCAATGTGTGTGCAAAGTCTTGAAGATCTGCAGACAATGAAGGACTTGCAAGGATGAAAATGGCAACAGATAACAACATGAAGTTGTTATAGACTGAAGCCAACAACACATTTTGGAGAACCACTGGCCCCGTGTACAACAAGAACTGTCGCAACTCAGTGGCTTTCCACCTGAGCCTTTCTGAAAGCCCTCTGGGTTTACGAGCAAAATCCATGGGAATGAAACGTCTCAGGCCTACAAGTTCACTAGAGATAGTGTTCATCTGATGAGAAGACAAGCGGCAGAGTAAGGGGCCTGATGCAATCCACAAATCCAATAGTCGGCGTACCACTCCAAGACATACAAGATGCATGTAATCATGAGGAAAGCATGACACCATGCCTATACCTACATCAATTAATGGGGACTTTGTGACATGATGGTCCTCATCAGACATCATTTCAAAAGACAGATCAGTTCGGAGTGGGCTGTTGACTTCTGGAAATGTCATCCTATGTTTAAGATAAATGCCTGTTTGGACACACTTGTCACAACCTGAGTAACCATTGTGATGTTTTGTTCCTTTGGTGAAAGCTCTTGCTGGAGCATCGCAGATGACCGAGGTGACCTTCAAGAAGCACAGTTTCCCCTTTATAAGGAATCCTTTGCTTAGCACTTGTAACTCACTGACAAGGTCTTTTAAATACTCAACCAGACAACTTGGCTTTGATGTACCACAAAATAGAGCAATGACAACTGGCTTCTTCACAACACCCTGTAGCAAGCCAAGAATTGGCCAGAACTGAACCGAAGAACTCTTAAACAAAGGCAAACCATCTACATGTAGCTGCAATTTGAATTCATGTCTGCTTGGAATGTGAGACCAGATCCGTTCCATGCTTTTTGAAAAAGCTTTCAAAATGCCAATGTAGTGGTAAGTACCACCAGCAACAGTTTGGATGTTGTAAGAAGTAGTGGTATTGAGAAGAGTTCTAGCATCCTTTGGTAGAAAAGGATGATGAACTCTCAAGATGGCCAGAAGTGCAGTCAAAGCTACTAAAGATACCCTGAAATGAACTGCCCAGTCACACAAAGACTCAGTTAGCGATATACCAACATTTTCTATGTCATCATCACTCTGAGAATCATCTTCAATGTCAGAAATTTCTCCCTGATCGCCCTGATCTTGGTATTCAGCTGAATTACAGATATTCACTGTAGCGCTCTCTGCAGCTCCACAGTCCTGTAACTCATCTTGAAACGAATCAAGCAGAGAACTCACACGTTTCACTGCTCGTTTTCTAAGATTGCGTCTATCCATGTTTTCACCTGAGTTTTCTCCAACCTAGGGAAACAGATAAATGAGAAATCTACATTAAAAATGTTGCACTAGTATAAAAATCTCTTTCTGTCTCTCATATTAATTCATACTAACTGAAACAATCAAAACATACTGGCAAATTACAGAAAAGACCATAAATGTATCATTCAGATTTGTGTGTGTGTGCGCGTGTGTGCAGGTGCGTGTGTGTTGGTGCGTGCGTGTGTCTGCTTGCGTGTGTGTTGGTGCGTGTGTGTGTTGGTGCGTGTGTGTGTGTGTTGGTGTGTGCGTGTGTGTTGTTGCGTGCGTGTGTGTGTGTGTTGGTGCATGTGTGTGCGTGTGTGTTGTGCGTGCGTGCGCGTGTGTGTGTGCGTGCGTGAGTGCGTGTGTGTGTTGGTGCGTGCGTGCGTGCGTGTGTTGGTGCGTGCGTGTGTTGGTGCATGCGTGTGTGTGTGTTGGTGCGTGTGTGTTGGTGCGTGTGTTGGTGCCTGCATGCGTGTGTATGTGTGTATGTGTGTGTTGGTGCATGCATGTGTGTGTGTGCGTGTGTGTGTGTGCGTGTGTTGGTGCGTGCATGTGTTGGTGCGTGTGTGTTGGTGCGTGCGTGTGTGTGTTGGTGCGTGTGTGTGTGTTGGTGCGTGTGTTGGCGTGTGTGTGTGTGTTGGTGCGTGCGTGTTGGTGGTGTGTGCGTGTTGGTGCGTGCGTGCGTGTGTTGGTGTGTGCGTGTGTTGGTGCGTGCGTGTGTGTGTTGGTGCGTGTGTGTCTGTGTGTGTGTTGGTGTGTGCGTGAACATACATACATACACATATATATATACACCCACACAAATTTAACATCACTATAGAATATCTACATCTGTGTTTGTGGGACTAATGGTCTCTTTTATTTGTTACAGAAATTTCTCCCTGATCGCCCTGATCTTGGTATTCAGCTGAATTACAGATATTCACTGTAGCGCTCTCTGCAGCTCCACAGTCCTGTAACTCATCTTGAAACGAATCAAGCAGAGAACTCACACGTTTCACTGCTCGTTTTCTAAGATTGCGTCTATCCATGTTTTCACCTGAGTTTTCTCCAACCTAGGGAAACAGATAAATGAGAAATCTACATTAAAAATGTTGCACTAGTATAAAAATCTCTTTCTGTCTCTCATATTAATTCATACTAACTGAAACAATCAAAACATACTGGCAAATTACAGAAAAGACCATAAATGTATCATTCAGATTTGTGTGTGTGTGCGCGTGTGTGCAGGTGCGTGTGTGTTGGTGCGTGCGTGTGTCTGCTTGCGTGTGTGTTGGTGCGTGTGTGTGTTGGTGCGTGTGTGTGTGTGTTGGTGTGTGCGTGTGTGTTGTTGCGTGCGTGTGTGTGTGTGTTGGTGCATGTGTGTGCGTGTGTGTTGTGCGTGCGTGCGCGTGTGTGTGTGCGTGCGTGAGTGCGTGTGTGTGTTGGTGCGTGCGTGCGTGCGTGTGTTGGTGCGTGCGTGTGTTGGTGCATGCGTGTGTGTGTGTTGGTGCGTGTGTGTTGGTGCGTGTGTTGGTGCCTGCATGCGTGTGTATGTGTGTATGTGTGTGTTGGTGCATGCATGTGTGTGTGTGCGTGTGTGTGTGTGCGTGTGTTGGTGCGTGCATGTGTTGGTGCGTGTGTGTTGGTGCGTGCGTGTGTGTGTTGGTGCGTGTGTGTGTGTTGGTGCGTGTGTTGGCGCGTGTGTGTGTGTTGGTGCGTGCGTGTTGGTGGTGTGTGCGTGTTGGTGCGTGCGTGCGTGTGTTGGTGTGTGCGTGTGTTGGTGCGTGCGTGTGTGTGTTGGTGCGTGTGTGTCTGTGTGTGTGTTGGTGTGTGCGTGAACATACATACATACACATATATATATACACCCACACAAATTTAACATCACTATAGAATATCTACATCTGTGTTTGTGGGACTAATGGTCTCTTTTATTTGTTACACGATCCAGAATCCAAATAATATACAATACTTTATTATAGAGAAAAACAACAAATGAATAAAAACATATCATCATAAGCTATGGCAAATTAATTTATTAAACTAGGCGAGTATAATAGAGCGGCAAAAATAATTCTTGAGAAGTCTTTAGTGCACAGTAATTTTATCAAATCTAAAATGTTAATAAAAATTACTAATTGTTTTCTTATAAAATACATTCATCAAAAACTATATTATTATGAATGTAAAGATTTACACACACATTAATATAACATTAAAAGATGTTTATTTTAAAAGTATTGTGCAGGTTTTTAATGGGGCAACGGTATATGATAGATACAACAGGAACAAGACAGGCTTTGAATAATCGTTCAAAACTGTGCAAAACTATGATGAAACGCTTGAAAACAGACCGGCACACACAGTTTATATTAATATTTCACAGCCCAGGTGCAGAATGATGTGCTTAAAGCAATATGGAGTCACTGTGCGCAGTGCTGCACAAGTGCGCATTTAAAAGTTCATGGCACAAAGCGAAGAGATGTTGAGTGAACAAATCCTAGTGTATATATATATCTGAGATGCCGCATTACTGGCAGATGCCAGAGAAAGTCCTGGCTGCTGGAAATGCCGCCAGAAGTGTCGCTGCGAGATGCCGTATTTTACGCTAGCCTGTCGTTACAGAACGTGACGGGCTTTTGAATGCTGAACGAAGAACAGCTGCAGACAGCTGGCTGCAGCTCGAGGGAACACGAGTTTCTATTAACTTTAATTTAGCGCTGTAAATAGGCTATTCTTCTGCCCCATACAATTAAGTTATATACTTCGATTACTAGTGCACGAAAACTTTAGTGATTGTCTATTTATTTATTTATTTATTTATTTATATTTTACTCCCCCTAAGCATTAGCTACTTAATTAGGCCTAAACGAGTGACATAATCAAATAATCGCGATCAGATGGTTATTTAACTATCGCGACAGACTTCAGTGGATAATACTTGCAAAATACTTGCTAAGCAGTGTAACGTTAACGTTATTCCTTGCTGAATTGTTTGTTTTGACGTCAAATAATTGCTAACTGTTCCTGTCTCGACTAACTTAACGTTAGCTTGCTTTGGTCCATCACCATTAAAATGTGCTTAACTTACTAATACCTAGCGAGTAACTTACTGGAGAATTCAATCTTTTAACTAGATAGCAAAAAAAAATACATTTCCAAACATTTTGATTGTGCAAGTTTAACATCTCAAAATTCAATCAATGTTCCACTTACCTCTGATGATGTCCAAGTGAGCAAGTTTCGCGCGTTGCAGGATTCAAATCGATGATGACAGTCGTACTGTGGCCGTTCCACAGCAAGTGGGCCGATAGTCGCTCAGCAGAATCGGGCCGTGTACTTTATTGTGCCCGTCTGCCGTATAATATTCTAGAATTGCCGCCAAACTTCATTACAGGTTGGCTGCAGTTCCACTGGCTTGCCACATACTGTGTTATGTCCGACAACTGCATGTGCCTCTCAGTTTAGGGTTTGTACTTTATACTTCTTTAATGTTTGCATGATGTAGCCCATTTATTTATTTATGTAATCATTATGTGCAAGGGTCTGTGTTCTGGGTAAGACATGCTTTAGGCTATACAAATCGGCTGTTTGGAAATAAGCTGCATGATTTAGGCTAATTATAATTATACATTTTATTTGTAATAAAGTCGTCTGTCAGCCAGCACGAGTGCTGGCTTTCAGTCGATACTGGCCCATACAGAAAAAGTCGTCTATCAGCCAACACGAGTACAACTGCTTTCAGCCGATACTGGCCCATACAGAAAAAGCCGTCAGTCAGCCAGATGTGTTATGCACAGTCGGCACGGATCTGGCCCATTATCTGTTCGCCAGTGACGCATTTCAGCCGGAATCGGCCCAACTGTGCTTGCTAGATATTAAATAAAAACTATTTTTATCTTGACAGTTAAAACATCAAACAACACTAGAACAATAAACAAATTAAATTACTTACTCATTTTTTTCAGCTGAATGATTCCTCTCGAAAACCATGTTCTGACTGCGTCTGCAGGATCCTCCTCCTCGGATTTTAAATTAACCGCCAAAAACCTTTTTTCAGGCGGCTGAGTTCCTTAATTCTAGTAGTGGCCCGCTTGTGACAAAACAAACTCGGGCCGATGGTAAATACACACAGCTACAACGAGTATGGACCTGACACCAGTACAACTGCTTTCAGCCGATACTGGCCCATACAGAAAAAGCCGTCAGTCAGCCAGATGTGTTATGCACAGTCGGCACGGATCTGGCCCATTATCTGTTCACCGATGCCGACAGTGAGCCGACAGTGACGCATTTCAGCCGGAATCGGCCCAATTGTGCTTGCTATCTGGGATTGGATTGGCTATATAAGCCCTAGCGCGTCCTGTAAAACGCGGTTGGCTGCATTCGAAAGAGCGTCTCTGACACACGATAAAGGGTGTGTGTTGAATTCGCCCAATATACTCCTGCGGGCAATTAAGTGATGATGGAACCTATATTGTCGTGTTTTTAGCACACAGTCCCGTTTTAATTGAGTAGGCTACAGGCTAATTTAAAACTAAACGAAATTGTAGCACACGCACGCTACTGATGCTGAAAGCGTCTGATATCACGCACTTGGATTGGCTATATAAGCCCAAGCGCGTCCTGTAAAACGCGAGTGGGTTAAATTGGAGGTGGTTTAGCCGAGCGTCTCTCACAGACGATAAGGGTGTTGAAAATGGCAAATAGACTCCTCTTGAAAGATAAATAATGGAAAACAGTGACCTCCTATAGGTGTAGAAAGCAATCCTAATTAAGCAAACATACGTCGTTGTTGCTGAAAACGTCTTTAGTCTGTCAATGTGGAGGTGAATTGATGACTGCCGAAGCCGTGAGCGTGTAATAACATCGCGGATGGTTTTACATTGAAGTTGGTTGAAAGCCATGTGCGTGTCATGTGTACGCAAAAGGGTGCTATATGCGTGGAAAGAAAACGCAGAAGGACGTGAAAAAACGGCCTTATATGACGCCCTGAGATGAGAACGGGTTGGTATTACATGTGGAACTCGAAAACTTGAAAACTTTTAGCCCGTTTTTTACTATTACAGCTCTCAAGGTTAACCAATCATGAATAGTGCTGATTATAGCATTAGAGGGCATGATTTTAACTATCCCTTTTAAACCTATGTATGTATGTATGCATGTATGCATTATTTATTTATTTGACCCGGAAAATCAATTTGACATCCTGTGACTGTCATGAGTGTGGGTGTGTTTTATAAATCACACAACGCAGGAGCAGATCACACAAAAAGTATTTAATCCGATAATCCAACAGATAACACATAAAAAACTCAGGAGATAACACAACCACTGAACATCAATAAGAACTGACAAATAACTTAACAAAACAGGACGTATAAATACAAAGACTAGGGCTGCGTTCCAGTCCACTTTTAGGCACGCACTTGCGAACTTCCCTAAGCACTTCCCCTCGGGGGAATCCCAGCAGCCATTTTGAAGTGCATTCCACTTCGTAAAGTGGACAAGGGAAGTTTATATGGGCCGACCCTCGTTCCCTCGATTTTGACCGAGGGAGCGAGTCTACTTCATATGTACATTTCAGGGAGCTCCATATACCACAATGCAACACGATTGTGACGTCACCACAGATCTCGTCTAATCACCACCACCAAAAACAACTCTATGATATATTAATTTGATTTTTTTTTATATAAAACAACCCAAACACACCTATATACATTTGGATGCTGCATGAAACAAATTCTTAAAGGGATAAAATGTGTATAATAAATCAACTCCTTAGCGGATTCCAAGTGATCAAGGGCTTAAGGGCTTAGGACGTTCCAGTTCACCCCATTGCAGTTTCCACCAGTAGTGGGCACTCGTGCAACGTAAGCAATGACGCACATTAACGAGACGGAGGGAAGTTAGCGAGTGAAGGGCATGTCAATTTTGGACTGGAACGCAGCCTAGATGAAAGAGCTAAACAGGCACAGCTGAACAGAATGATTAACTAATGAGTTACAAAGGAAACAAACTACAAACTCAGACAGGTTTAATGCCTTGTACACATTTAATGATTTTGGGCTGTCCCAGACAAAATATGACCAATCGTGGTGATTTTTGTGGTCGTGGCTCCTAAAAGTTGTACCGTAAGAGAGGTTCAAAGACAGCCGCTGTCACAGTCTTGCAACCAAAGATAGCCTACAATAAATTTTTTACAGTTTTAGAAATTTAGCATGATCATCTCTCACAGTTAGTTTGCTGCTACGACCTACGTTTACTGACTAGCCAGTAAAAATTCAACATGAAATGGTGTATTGATCAACACAACATGACACTAAAACTTAAAACTACTTACCTCAAACTCCATTTGCAAAACTGGCATGCCAACTTGGCCTCTTTTCCCTAGCCATGTCCATGGCCAGGGAAATTCATCTTGCTCTATTTGTTTATCACTAGTGCATGCTGATGTTGTTTTATTCTACTAACTTGCATTGTAGCCTACGATTCAATAGTGTCATCATCATACAGTCTTACTTGTCGTATCCAAGTTTGATAGATAGATAGATAAGATAGATAGATAGATAGATAGATAGATAGATAGATAGATAGATAGATAGATAGATAGATAGATAGATAGATAGATAGATAGATAGATAGATAGATAGATAGATAGATAGATAGATAGATAGATTGATTTATTTTTCTGACTGGTAGGTCAATGCATTGATGTACAATTGGGTAACTACCAAAGGAAACTACTGAATAATCCCTACCACTATTTCTTGTGATTTCAGCTACGTCTGAATATAATTACTGTAAAAAAATATAATATAAAATGTAACAGGAACATAGATTTTACATTTTACCCTGCCAATGTGAATTATTTAATTGTTCACTGATGCATCTTTAATTGCTTTAAAAATGCTTCGATAAATGTTAGACTAAACCTACACCATGGAGCCAATATTATGAAGTGATCCATCATAAAAAACGAACAGGTCTTAAAAAAAAAAGTTTTGCTCATCTGTGTGTGTGTGTGTGTGTGTTCTTCTACAACAGAGGAGACAAATGAGTGTTATAATGAACAATTTCATAAACTATGCTCTTTGAGATATGGCATACTGACTGAGAATTGTGAGAAACTGGGAATAAATTAAAATGTAGCACTTCATCTTTATTGCTTAGTTACTCTGAAGTCAGTGCACATTAGCAAATGATTGTCCACTTTTTAATCTTGTGGTTTGAAGTTTCCTGTACGCACATAAGCATCCTATTCATGCAGTATGTACAATAACTAGCCTTTCTGGCAGCATAGCATTATGGAAAGATGTGCTCAAAACACCTTTTCACCAAGTTTGCAACAAAGTGAATTTTACATTTTCAATTTTCTTGTGGTTGGGTGAACATTTTATCCAGCAAAACAATCAGTATTCTTTGGCAGTTCATGTAGGTAAATTACAACAACTGCAGGGGGCGTGTAATCATCTCTGATTAGGACATGCTGGAGGAGTGTAAGTCACCCATTTGGACTGAAACGTTCATTAAGAATCCCATTATAGAAGTCATTACCAAATCACAAAGAAATTCACAAAGGATCCATAAGTATAAATTAACCCAAAATGTACTTCAGAGGTCACAGAAGATTCGGCAACAGATGCCACGGACGTTCCACAGAAATCATAAACTATTTTTCTCGACCACAATAGTTTTAGACAAATGTTATTTCCATTTTCTGGCAATACATAAAACATGTATTGGTTAGGATTGAGATTGATTAATGTGATATGCCCAAAGGCCTCAGTTTGTGTTTGTGTGTGTATGTGTGCTATAAGCATTGGAAAAATGTGAACACGTTTCTGATTTATACACTGGAAATGGAAATGGAAACTAATGGTCATTGCATTCACATTGCAAGAGTCATGTCTACCTCATCATGTTTTTTATATTGTGCATTAAGATAACAATAAAAACCAAAGGTGTGTCAGAAAGATTTGTAGATTGGCAACAAGCAATTGTTTGTGGTGTTCGGGAAGCTGACACAAATATATGAGTCACGACCGTATGCAGTCTGCTGAAATGTCTCGGAAACAGGATTGGGAAATGCAATCATTCGTAATAGGGTACATCAGTCTCAGCATTTGTTTAACATATTCTGCAAGCGGTGATGTCATGACAAAAGATTAATGAAGTAATGCAGTGCTTTTCCACTGAGTGGGAGTCCTGATGGCCTGCTGAATGGCACAGGATGTTGTTTGCTATAGGAAAATATGTCCTTTGTGGATTAATTCACCTCAATGTTCAGGACCCCTTTCACTTCTCAGTTTCACCATAGCTGTATTACCTGCTTTGAGTGAGTTTTATGCGCACATGAATGCAATAGCATAATACAGCGATAAACAGGACCGACATGTGTAATTCAAGGGTTTTAAGATACTTTATCACTCTATATAATAAAGTGATAAAAGCAGTTGTCTGAGTGTTTGCATTACATATAGATATTTTGGGGGGAATTAACTAAAGGCCTCGATTATACTTTTAATAAAATAAAATAATTTTGAAACACCTGAACAGTGGTATACATCCTGACGCTGCTGGAATCGGCGTTTAAATGAACATGTAAATATGTGCTGCCCTTTTCCTCTCACTAACACAATAAGCACAGACCAAAAATGACAGCGATGAGAACGATCTGGGTTACTTGACTGTAACCCTGTTCCCTGAAAAAGCAGTGAATATTGCTCACCAGCGGTGAATATTGTGTGTAACACGTCAATAGAATTGCCTTGGAGGTATTATAGCCTCGGTCGATGATGTCATTGGTGCGCACCCGTGACACAAGGCTATAAATAGATGAACAACAAGTGCCGCTTTTTCAGGGAACAGGGTTACAGTCACGTAGCCCGGATCATTCTTTTTCAAAAGCTACAATCGATGCTGCGCTGCTTAGTGCATTTGGAATGAGAATACCCACGCCGCCGTGCTTGAAAGTGTCTGGACCCCTTACGGTTATGTAGGTGTGCTCACAAGAACACCCTAGACTTTAGCTTGTGCTGTCGACGCAAGGACATGAGAGCCCGGAGTGGCATGAACATCCAAACTATAAAATCTTATGAATGTGTGCGGAGAGGACCAACCCGCCACATCACAAACAAATTGCAAGGGGGCACCCCTTGCCAGAGCAATAGAGGAGGCGACCCCCCTGGTGGAGTGAGCCCTTAGACCCGTTGGCGGAACTTGACCGCGCGCCTCATAGGAAAGAGCAATAGCATCCCTGACTCAATGTGACATGGTCTGCTTGGTGGCGGCCGCCCACGTGTTACGACCCCATAGCAGACGAACAGTTGCTCTGACTTGCGCCACTGGCTAGTGCGGTGGACGTAGGCCTGAAGAGCACAGACTGGACACAGTCTGTGAGATCTCTCCTGCTCCGGCGTTGTTAACGGCGGACTGCAGAAAGTCTCGAGAAATGTGCGTGTGTGCCTCATGAAGCGCAAGACCAATCAACAAAACCGAACAATCCACCATCAAACCCCCCACCCCCGTCAACAAAACCGAACAATCCACCCACCCCCCGTCAACAAACTCTCTCAAACTCTGTCTCTAGCTTTAAGACGCAAGTATCCAGACAGCGGCAAGGAACATGGTAAAATATGAACACTTAAAGGGGAAATGAAGCAGTCAGTCAAGTTTACATGATTTACAAGATGGATGTCCACTATAATCAAAAATTATATAAGAAACATGACAAATGTTAACATATAAAAGAAACACCGTTATATCTTTCGGGGTAAGGGCGCCGCCATTGTGCAGTATTATAACCTGTGACGTCACGGGGTGGGTTTGCTCTAGGCTGAGTACAGTAAAATACAGTGAAAGATGCATGTAAGCAGGTCGAACCAGCGAACAACTAACGTTAGGTACAGTCATTGTTAGCTAACAGCTGTAAGCATGAATTAGCTAACGCTAACTTAGTGTTTAGCTATTGAACTTTATTAGTACCAGACAAAAAGACAACGTCTAACGTTAACAAACTGCACATGGAAACATTGTTCGCGATGTCTGCCATCATATTCCTGTCTCTTGTCAACACCATGGTTGCAATACATGGTCAAGATCAGCGTCTTGACAGCAGATGGATCGTGATATCGTGGCGTAATAATCTGTTTGGTTGTAATGTATTACTTACCTGAATGAAATGAAATCGAATGTATCGTCCTATGGAATCATTCATTCACAGACAGCATACGAAGATGTTCAACTAATAAAGATCTTCATCGCTGGCAAACAATATAGATTTGCAGATTTGTTTTCACTAGACTATACTATATAGGTAGGTCCATGGCCACTTCATCCAACGCTCTTGATGTTCTTAAATCTTCCTGTTACGACTCCGAGTTGAGTGTGAATTGAAAGCGCTTCTGATTCAGTGCGTGCAGGAAACCGAACAGATCATTCAAACTGATTCGCGAACCGATTTAGACAGATCTCCCAAATCTCGTTATATGCAGGACCATACAAATTATGGTGTTATGGTGTAGGTGTAGCTCATACCTGTCAACACTACCGTTTTCCCCAGGAGTCTCTCACATCCATCTCCCGCCCCCTTCCCGTTTTGTTATTTCTCCCGTGAAACTCCCGTAATTTGTATGGCCCAAATCTCGTTATATGCAGGGATACAAACGGCGCACTTTATTTTAATGCAAACATGTATATAAATGCGAATGAGTTTTCCAAGCGCGCTGTATCTTTTTTATGGGCATGATGAGTGATGCTCAATTTACAAATGAATCACTCTTTTTTTTTTTTTCGATTCTGTTCAAAGACTTCATCAAACATGTTGGCCGGTCTGTCTAAATCAGTTCGCGAATCAGTTTGAATGATCTGTTCGGTTTTCTGCACGCACTGAATCACTGAAGCGCTTTCAATTCACACTCGACTCGGAGTCGTAACAGGAAGATTCGTATGCTGTCTGTGAATGAATGATTCCATAGGACGATACATTCGATTTCATTTCATTCAGGTAATACATTTTACAACCAAACAGATTATTACGCCACGATATCACGATCCATCTGCTGTCAAGACGCTGATCTTGACCATGTATTGCAACCATGGTGTTGACAAGAGACAGGAATATGATGGCAGACATCACGAACAATGTTTCCATGTGCAGTTTGTTAACTTTAGACGTCGTATTTTTGTCTGGTACTAATAAAGTTCACTAGCTAAACACTAAGTTAGCGTTAGCTAGTTCATGCTTACAGCTGATAGCTAACAATGACTGTACCTAACGTTAGTTGTTCGCTGGTTCGACCAGCTTACATGCATCTTTCACTGTATTTTACTGAACTCAGCACAGACCAAACCAACCCCGTGACGTCACAGGTTATAATACTGCACAATGGCGGCGCCCTTGCCCCGAAAGATATAACGGTGTTTCTTTTATATGTTAACATTTGTCATGTTTCTTATATAAGTTTTGATTATAGTGGACATCCATCTTGTAAATCATGTAAACTTGACTGACTGCTTCATTTCCCCTTTAACCTGGCAAATAACACCTGAATCAATAAATTGCCATTACTAGCTAGCGAGCCGCTAGCATATAAACCATTTTAGCTTACCTGCTCCCCTTGAAGGCAGTAACGTTAGCATCTATCCATTCTGGAAACGCTGTCATAACTGTTTTGTTTCTTGTTGTCTTCACTTCTTACGCTATTGTAATGTATTTTATTGGGTAATCTCTCAGTTGAAGCTTAAGAGGAAGTTGTAAACATAGAGCTTTTATTTTGATGGGAAAAAGGGAAGTGGAAAAAGCGTTGTATTTTCTGACTGCTGTCAGTGTTGTCAGTGGTTGAATTAATACATACTGTGCCTAACGCATCTGCTTTATAATGTTGTCTAGCTTGGGAGTGGTTTGAGTTATGTTGTTAAATGTCTAATTTTTAAGTGCTGTTTTGAAAGTAACCTTGGTATTTAATTAATTAATTAATTTCCAATTTTCAAAATCCACAAACCAAAATACCAGCATTTTGATTGTGTGTAACATTATAAGGATGTTTTGTGGAAAATAATGAGAATGACAATTTAATCATTTAAGACTGATGTGACAGGGACATTACGACAAAGCACTATTCTTAAATACACTGGATGAAGGTAACTACCAAGCATTTTCAACACTCAACCTATAAACATCCATAAACAAAACATAAAACCAATTAAAACAAATGAAAAGGTATAAGAAAAGAAAAGGAATAAAAAAAGAAAGTTGGATTAACACATTTCAATTGTAGATACTGCAGTCTGCTTTTGTAATAGTGTTTTAGTTGCTTGAGGTTAGACAAAGGCAGAGTGCAGTATCTACATTTTTAGGGTCAATGGTCATATCAATGGTCTTTTTTTATGTATAACATTTTCCTTCCTGTAAAGGTATTACATAAAAGTATCAACACTATTGTACCTACAACATGTTTGGCTGGCCTGTATGAAAACTTTGAAGCCATTTTTCTCAGTTTCAGTGTTGGCGTAGTTACTGCACTTTGCCTTTGTAGGACAGCATTCCTGGGGCAAAGTCTAAGCAGGATGGCGAGATCAACAGAGCCTGAATATCCCCGATTCTTTTTAAAGAAGTTATAGCCATAAGAAAAGCCATCTTTAGGGTCAGAAGTTTGTCAGACGCTGACTCCAGATGTTCAAAGGGGGTCTCAACCAGACCCTCGAGGACTACAGCTAAGTCCCATGAAGGGATCTTTGTTCTAACAGGTGGCCTCAATCGTCTGGCCCCACGAATGAAACAAGCGAGCAGAGGATGTCCCCGAGTGGCACCCCGTCAACCAAGGCGTGGCAAGCCGAAAGAGTGGCTGCGTAAACCCTGAGAGTAGCGGGGCATGTACCTGTTGATAAAAATAAAACGCGAGGGAACGTGTGGATCTGGTGATACAGCAAGCGATAGGGACGGACCCGTCTCTTGCTCATCATTCAGATCCATGTGGGAGACCCACGATGGTAATGTGGGTGCGGTTTGGAAATAACATTTTCACGGTGAACAGTTCACAATGCTCGCACTCGCCTTTGTCCAAAGCCAAAGCCGCATGCTCCTCCCCCAAACAAACAAAACAGTAATCGTGTGTATCCAGCTCAGACATGGGACGGGAGCATGGAGGAACACAATGCTGTTGTTGACTAATTTTTATGCTTTTTAAACTCTTTTAAAGACTTTCAGAGCAAATGCGAATTTCTGCACACTGCCAGTTGAAAACTAACTCATAACAAAGATCTGTAGTCAGATATAAAGAGGTAAGAGAGAGAGTTCTTTGATGCACACATGCACAGAATGGCCTCTGAAGACAAAAGACCTGACGATGCACCTGTGGCTCATCTATTTATAGCCTTGTGTCCCGGGTGCGTGCCGATGATGTCATCGACCGAGGCTATAATACCTCCAGGTCAATTCTATTGACGTGTTACACACAATATTCACAGCTGGTCACGACTAAAGATGTTCCCAATGCGCTAAGCAGCGCAGCATCGAGTGTAGCTTTTGAAAGGGAACACAGCAGTTAAGAAAGCATACATGTAGCAATGTGCAATGTGTGCAATGATCATTGCAATGTGAATATGTATGCATGGCTCTGCAATTCATCCTGTCACATTTATTTAGAACCATGTAAAATATATTGCTTTAAAGCAAGCAGCTTTACAATATTAAACGTTATAAACAGTGTCTGTGTCATGTTTTTACTCATGGACGTCCAACCTAGAAAACGGGTTTCAAAGTGGCAGTTTTTGAAAACGGTCTACATTTCAACAACAAAAACACGAATCTCTGATGACAATGATGTTCAGTTTATATTGTTTCATCGCCATCTAATGGTCTGGCAGCATTATACAGTGTTTTTAGTAGTTTCCACAGATCCATGTAAATGGGGATCATTTTGACAATGGTGAAGTCTTTACGTGGAAAACTCAAAGGAAAAACTTATTCTTTTTTGTTGTTGTTGTTGTTGTTGTTGTAAACGTCCCAATTGGGAGAGGGTGTGCAATTTTTAAAGAGTTTAATTAAACGTTCATGTTCTATATTTTGGTTGCATTTGTGAGTTAATAAAAAAAAATTACTGGCTGTGTAAACTTGGCACATAATATCTAAATATCATCTAAATCAATCGATATAGCCCTGAATCGAATAGAATCGTATTCGTAAATCACAAAATTGTTTGAGGTATTGGCCAATATCATATCGCTGGCTGAGAGAATCGATATTGTATTGTGATGATCTGTCTGCTTTACACCCTTATTATCCACCTATTATCCACCAAAAAGTTATGCAAATAAGGTAATGGCACATAAACCAAAAATAATTTAAAAAAATGAGTCTAAAAAAACAGTTGCTCTCAGTACGAATTGAAAGATGATGGCATGCTGCTCCTTGTCCCTTAACAGCTCCAAATGTCTATAGTTTGCTATCATTGCATTGATTTGTCACACATCTATGATTGTTGTTGAACAACATGTCAATTGTTAGACTTGCCCAGGATTTGGCCATATTCTATCCTCTATAGTTAGTGCCAACAGCAATATTGGTCAAGACCAATTTACCGGCACGTTTTCAGGGTATCACATTGTTATTTGACACCAGGTAATTCAACAAAGTGAGATGCTGGGTTGAATGTTGATTCTGATGCCTCCATTTCATTGGTGCAGTGTCTCTGCAGTAGTAAAACAAAGGAGGTACTGTTCTGAATGTGATGACCAAAGTCGATTTCTCTATTGATCACTGAACGTTTAAGACCTGAGGGAGCAGAATGCCAAGCCATGAGGAAATCTTGGGTCTACAAAGGGCAATAACTGTTATGTTGCTTTATTTCTCACAATCACTCTTTCGAGTTCTCTCTTTTTATTGTCGAACTCCCTGTGTTTCAATCTTGCTGTTTGTGAATCATGCGATGTACTATTAACCATTGACGTCACAGCATATGGTTGGATCCACAAAAAAAAAATGCTTATATTTTCACTATTTAATTAAAATTATATTATCATAATAATAATTTGTGTGTGTGTGTGTGTGTGTGGTGTGGGGGGGGGAATGACATTTCTTCACATGCTCAAAGTCAAATTTACTTGCAGAATCTGAAATGTTTCTTTATATATTTCTTCCTGCAAACATTTTCTTGTTTAGCATTTTTCAAAACTATATAAATCATGTACTGTGGACTTTTGTATTCACTGTAACTACTGTAGGAAGAGTGAGTAAGCTCCCCTCCATCCTTTTATTTCCCTCCATTAAGGAACATAAAAGCTGTCTGAGTGAAGTTATATTTTTTCAGTAGTAAATTGTTTCAGAATGCTGTGGAGTTATCGTCCCCCTCAGCAAATGACACATTAGAGCGTGACTACCTGTGGAGGCTGGTGACCGTGGGAGCGAATGACGCACACGTACACCTCACTCACTCATCGGCACATTTTCCACAAGTTCTCTCTATGGTTCGGGAATTTTAAATCCTTGTAAATATATATCTACTTTCGTAGATGACATTTAATTTTATGTTTACATCATTTCAGGATTAAAAGCACATTAATCACCTTTTATTTTAAAAGTTCCTACTTTTGTTTTGGAGGTCTCCTACAATAGGTTACATGCATCCACGGTCAAAAACCACTTTAAAAAAATTATAATATACAATGTAGATCTACATCTTACAGTGTGTGTCCTTACCAAAACATTAATTACCGTCTGAATTTCAGCTCTGGAAGCTTTCTCAGCTGGTTTCTTTTTTTGCATTGTTGATTATTTTCTCATCAAATTCAAGGACATCAATACTTTCAGCAAGGATTCTTTAAATTGATCAAAATATACAGTAAATACAAAAGATTTCTATTCCAAATCAGTGCTGCTTTCGAGAACTTTCTCGAAGAATCTCGAAAAATGTATCACAGTTTTCAAAAAAATATAAAGCAGCACAGCTGCTTACAGCACTGATAATAAGAAGAAATGTTTTAAGCACCATGTCACAGTCACCCTTAGTCACGTCTTCCTTTGTTCTGTTTTCCCGCCACTCATCTGTCTCTATGGTTATTGTCATTTATTTCATCTGTTCCACCTGTGTCTAGTTAATTATCATCTGTGTCACCTGGTTTCTGTTAATCTGTGTTAATCAGTGTCTGTATTTAGTTAATTTCAGCTCAACCAGTCTTTGTCCGTTCTCAGTCTTATGTAGTGTGTGTTCATCTTGCCTGCACCCACCCATTGGAATTCTAGTTATATATTAAAAGTTTGTCTTGGAGCTTTTTGTCTTCTGCCTGCACCACACTGTGACACACCAAAGAAGCGTATTATAATGATTTCTGAAGGATCATGTGACACTGAAGACAGGAGTAATGATGCTGAAAAGTCAGCTTTGACATCATAAATGACAGGTATTTAAAATTGTAATAATTTCACAATATGAATGTTTCACTGTATTTTTTAATCAAACAAATGCAGCGTTGGTGAGCATAAGAGACTTCTTTCAAAACATTTTAAAACATTTTCTGACCCCGTACTTTTGAACATGTGTACATGGTACAACTGAACAGTATTTGTTGTTGTCATAGCAGGGACTATTCAATAACAGCCATCAAGTAATTAAACACAAAAAGTAGTCATTGTATGGCTTAAAAAGTCATTGAATATAGATATACCATAAAAGGAAAAAGAGGTTTCATATGACGTGCGGATGAGTAAATAATGACAGCATTCTCATATGTGGGACATGGGAATCATCGCGTTAAAACTATGCTTTGAACTTTAAAGTAGCCTGCTGCATGTCCTCTTCTATGATTCTGCATGTTTACCTGTGTACATGAATGATGGCACTGTGAGCGCTGCTGCATTATTGAAGGGGCTCTGCTGGGGCCGGCTCCCCTCTACTAAGAGCTTCGAGTGAGGCTTTGATGTGCAGGGTCGGGGTGCCATATTGTAGAGCTGGCCATCACTGGACATATGGGAATAGAGCCAGCCAAAGGGGACAGATGGAGGTAGAGTGGATTGACAGAGGAATATGGGGGTGAGCGAGGAAAGGTGTAGTGCATGGTTAGGAAATGCAAGGGGACATGAAGCACTTTGGAAAGCTGGGAGGGTCTATCAGGAGATGTTAAGATGGAAAATGTGCACACCAATGACATACAAAATGAAAATATATGAAAAATTAATATTGCCAACTGCACTTATAGGGAAACAAAGGGGCATGATGTAACCTGGGGCCCGTTCTTCGTACGTTGCTTAAAACATGCGAGATCAAACGAGACATCCAAGATAATATCATCGTGCTCATCATGATCCGGCTAATTAGGTTCTTCGAACACTCCTGCCGGTTATGATTAGTATAGCTGGATTGGGTTATCTGAGATAATTGCGCGTTCATGCGCTGGGTTAAAAGGGGATATGTATCGATAGTAGAAACATTGATCAGCAACGCTGCTATTGGCTGCTCACCGTGGCCAAAGAGCGCGCTCAGTTTTTTTCTCCACAGAAGAGCAAGAGTTATTGCTTGAAGGATATGCAGAATTTTGAAAACTTAACACCTCAAAGTGTGCAAAAGCCAAGAGAGAGGGCTGGCAAAACGTAGCAGACAAATTAAGTTTGTAGTTAGATGTTTTTATTACTTATTACAGTATATATTTGTATATTTTAATAATTTCTAAATAATTAATAACTTTGTTCATTGTAATGTCAGAGTCACCATCCATTACTAGAACATGGGAACAAGTAAAAGTGAAGTACTAGATTATTCTACATAATAGTAATTTGTACTAACTAATCTCTTTTAAAAAGGCACTGTTAATAAATGTTTGCCTGTTTATAAAAGCAACCAAGAAAAAGACTGAGAAAAAAAAAGAAAAGAAAAACAAACAGGTGGTGCTCCTGCACCCCACATTATACCCAGGCAGAAGAGCTGACCCTTGGGCATCCCTGGGTTCAGCTCTTCCTCAGACCCACAGCCAGGAGCAGCAACACCTTCACTGCTGGTAAATGAACTTTAAATGATCCTACACTGTAAAATAATTTGTTGCTGCATTAAATTAAGTAGGCCTATAATCCAAATGGCTGTCCAGTCATATCAGCTGTTAAACCTTGAGTAGCAATGAATTGCTTTGACTTGTGAAAGTCTACATGTGGGACTGTGAAACTACATAGTTAATGTAAAAAAAAAATATGTTGCCATGAGTTATTGATCACATTTCCCCCCAGTGTACTTCATTGTAATGAAATTGTGTTTTCCTCTTTTGTATTCCTCAGTATTAAACAATACACCAACACTTTTATGTGTTCCCAAGCAAGTGGCTGAAGTAGTGCAGTAAGTGGACTTTTTCTAATGTTACATCAAAAGGGAAGAAAGTAGCTACAACACTTTGTAATGCCCATTTGGTTTCACTTTATTTGGATGGTCCCTTTAACACATTCAGTTGACTATAAGTAATGTTGCACCTACATCTCTACTAACTCACTAGAGTGTTAGTAGAGTATTAGTAGACTGGTAGGGTTCGGGATAGAATAAGTTGACATGTAGTTGCAAAGTTACTTATAGTCAGTAGAATGTCTGTTGGAGGACCATCACAATAAAGAGTTAGCAGATATTAAGCAGACGGTCTACTAATACTCTAATGAGTGTTAGTTGACATGTAGTTGCAAAGTTACTTATAGTCAACAGAATGTTCAAAAGGGACCATCAAAATAAAGTGTTACCACTTAATTTACACTTGAGTACCTATTATTTCTAATATGAGTTGCAGGAGTCCACATCTACAGAAGAGTCTGCACAAAGCAGTGATGCAGAGGTGGGCAGTGTTGTACTTTTCCTTTTAATTTTTGATGCATTAGCCATGTGTTTGACAGGTTTACCCCTACCCCTAGAAAACAGAGTATTTTGAAAATACTTGACAACTTAAAGAAAAAAAAAACTGGCACTAGAGATAGAGTTGCTTCATAGGAACTTCAGAGTAAGTGCTAATATATTATTTCACACAGAGTACAATATATATTATTTGCAGGCAAAAGATGACTTGATCACTGGCTTTTCTTTACAAAGAACAATTAAAATTAAAATCAAGGAACTAAGCATTTTGTCTTGTCTTTTATTAAACATTTAATGAAATGTTTTATATTTTTTCTGATGGTGCAATGTGGTGTAATATGGCAAATGCGATGTCACAGGCCCTGTCAGGTGCAACCCTCAGACTTTTCAGACACTTTAGTTGGCTAAAGTTCACTTCATTGTGTGCCCTTGTCCTGGCTAGCGCTGCATTGTAACTGGTCTGGGGTTTGGGTCAGGGAATGGGGTCATAAAACTGTATATAGACCTCCAGGGCCCTATGCTGATTTCCTAAAAGAGTTTGCAGACTTTCTCTCAGATCTATTGGTCAATGCCGATAAAGCAATAATTGTTGGAGATTTTAACATACACGTAGATAACACAAATGATGCGTTAGGGACTGCGTTTACAGATTTATTAAACTCCTTTGGGGTCAAGCAAAACGTCAGTGGTCCCACTCATCGTCTAAATCATACACTAGATTTAATTATATCATATGGAACCAATCCAACCGATATAGATATTATAGCGCAAAGTGACGATCTCACTGATCATTGTATGGTAACGTGCATATTACGTACTGCTGAAATTTGCCATGTTGCGCCACGTTATCGACCAGGCAGAACAATCGCTCCAACCACTATAGATAGATTCACAAATAGCTTACCTGATCTATCTCAGCTGCTCAGTGAACCCCAACAAACAGATGAACTAGAGGAAATGACTAGCAGTTTGAGCACCATTTTCTCTAGTACATTAGATATTGTTGCACCAATTAGATTAAAAAAGGTTAGAGAGAAAACTAAAGCACCATGGTACAATAGTACTACACATGTTATCAAGAGAGAAACTCGTTACTTAGAGCGTAAATGGAAACAAACTAATTTAGAGGTCTTTAGAATCGCGTGGAAAGACAGTATGTCACGTTATAAAAAGGCTCAAAAGCAGCCAGGGCTGAGCATCTCCGCAAACTAATAGAAAATAACCAAAATAATCCAAGGTTTTTATTTAACACCGTGGCTAGACTAACAAATAAACAGACATCACCAGAGCAAAATATTCCGTTACAGTATAGTTGTAATGATTTTATGAATTACTTCAATGAGAAAATAGAAAGCATCCGAAATACAATTGTAAATGTACAATCCTCTATGGTGTCTTATGATTCAGCCTCAATTATCGCCCCTCAAGAACAACTACACCGCTTTACAACTATAGGACAGGAAGAGCTAAATAAACTTATCTTTGCAGCGAAACCAACAACATGTTTATTAGACCCAATACCCACTAAACTACTGAAAGAAGTGTTATCTATAGTGGAAGAGCCTCTTCTCAATATTATTAACTCGTCTTTATCTTTAGGTCATGTTCCAAAAATATTTAAGCTGGCAGTAATAAAACCTATTATTAAGAAACCACAATTAGATCAAAATAACTTAGCAAATTACAGACCCATTTCAAATCTTCCATTTATATCTAAAATACTAGAAAAAATTGTGTCCGCTCAATTGTGCTCTTTCTTGCAAGAAAATGATATCTATGAAAAATTTCAGTCAGGATTCAGACCGCATCATAGCACAGAAACTGCGCTAGTTAAAATTACAAATGATTTACTTTTAGCTTCTGACCAAGGCTGTATCTCAATACTAGTTCTACTCGATCTTAGCGCTGCGTTCGACACTATAGATCATAAAATACTCTTGGATCAACTACAAAACTACACTGGTGTTCAGGGACAGGCATTAAGCTGGTTTAGATCGTACTTATCAGACCGTTACCATTTTGTCTGTTTAAATGGGGAAAAATCGAAGATAACGTCAGTAGACTATGGAGTGCCGCAAGGATCGGTGTTAGGCCCTCTGCTATTCTCAATATATATGCTGCCACTGGGTAATATTATAAGAAAACATGGAATTAATTTCCACTGTTATGCTGATGACACTCAATTATATATTTCATCAAGACCAGATGAAAACACTAACTTATCTAAATTGACAGAGTGTCTTAAAGATATAAAATGCTGGATGACGTGTAATTTCCTGCTATTTAATTCAGATAAAACGGGGGTATTACTTATTGGTCCAAAAAACTACCCACAAAACCTCGTACAATACAACTTTAATTTAGAAGGATGTCCAGTTACTTTATCCACTACAGTAAAAGACCTGGGTGTTATACTAGACCGCAACTTGTCTTTCGAAAATCATATTTCATATGTTACAAGAACAGCCTTTTTCCACCTTAGAAATATTGCTAAGCTACGTAACATGCTATCTGTTTCTGATGCAGAAAAGTTAGTTCATGCATTCATGACCTCAAGACTAGATTACTGTAACGCTTTATTAGCTGGTTGTCCTACATCCTCAATAAACAAGCTACAGTTAGTGCAAAATGCAGCTGCTAGAGTTCTTACTAGGTCAAGAAAATATGATCATATAACACCAATTTTATCATCTCTGCACTGGTTACCTATTAAGTTCCGTATCAATTACAAAGTACTATTACTGACCTATAAAGCCCTAAATGGTCTAGCTCCTGTATATTTAATGGACCTTCTATCGCCCTACAATCCATCGCGTTCTTTAAGATCCCTAAATTCGAGGCTTCTGGTCATTCCTAGGATATCCAGATCCACTAAAGGAGGGAGGGCGTTCTCGCATTTAGCTCCTAAGGATACAACCCTCCATGTTCAAATAATGTGCATAAATCTCTGAAAATTCTTGAGTCATGCACAGATCCTGGCCATATTTGTGATATGGAACTAGTCACACACCATCTAAGAGATTTTAGTCAGTCAACTGCCTTTTTAAAATTTTATATAATACTAATCTGGATAAGAATCGCAATAGTAACTTGCCTGCACTGTTATTAAAGCCCGACTCCGACGAGTCGAACATTTATGCGTTTCCAACAAATTAATGATGTAAACGACATCCTCACGAGTCATGAGAAAAATGATATCTCTCAAAAAGTACACTATCGCGCTGCGCTAAAAGACTTCCCGTATCAGCTCCACTCCTAAAGCCGCGATCTAATCCTGTTAACATGAAATGAGCCTGCTCGCGAGCAGGTTCAAGCTGGCGCACCTGTTGCTATGACAGCAAGTCCAGGATGAGCGTCAAAGAACCAAACAATTCAAGATCATGCCAAATCGCCAACAATCAAATCCAGCTAACTGAGTTAGCGACGTACGAAGAACAGGCCCCTGGTGGTTAATAGTAATCCAGTAGGAACAAACACAATGGGTTTGAGATATGATTGGGTAAACTAAAGAGTTAATGAGAGAACCTCATAATTTTGCACACAAATAAAAACCCTTTGTCTCCATCTTGCTTTTGAGCCAGACCAACTTCTTTCCTTTAGGATAACTATCAAAGCAATTATAATAGAGGGACATTAGACGTAAAAGAGTCTGCTACTATAATTAAGTAAAGGAAGTTTCTCACAAACATTTTGGAAGAGCACTTCACATAATGCAGAGACAAAGGGCTCAAAGCCTTCTGGAGAACAGGCACATTTGATTGTATTTGTCTTCCAAAACACCAGGGGCCTCATGTATCAATATTGCGTACGCACAAAATCTTTGCTTACGCCAGCTTTCACGTTCACGGTCGGATGTACTAACAGTGAAATTAACGTGAGAATGTGCGTTCCTCCACGCCAATTTCATGTCTGGCGTACGTACATTTCTCATAGTTTTTGTCCGTTGGCGACTCTTACAGGCAATGAAGTTAAGTTGCAAACATTACACAACGAATTGTTCTACAAGTCTATCGCACTACCACCTGTGGGAAGCATTGCTATTAATTTGCAATTTATAAAATAATTTACATATATTGTCACACGAGCCTTATGGGAATATTCTATCAATTATGCAATTAAGTAAGAACATATAAAAGCATATGCAAAGTGATACAACCCTTAGTCTGTGGCAATGGCAGCTTTGGCCTTATTAGAGGACATTGCTAATGGCAGAATCCGAAGAGAACGAGTTTTTAGGGACCACAATGATTTTCTGGCCCAGGATGATGACTGGCTTATCAGCCGTTTCAGATTTCCAAGGGCTATCCTCTTGGCGCTCTGTGCTGAGTTGGATCCGAATCTAGAGAGAGAGACAGCAAGGAGCCACGCAATACCCGTTCCCTTGCAGGTGCTGACAACACTTGGTTTCCTGGCAACTGGTTCTTTCCAAAGGGAACTGGCAGACCGCTCAGGAATAAGCCAGTCGTCTTTGAGCCGCGCAATGCCAGCGGTATGGGTCGGGATCATCCGCATGTCTACCAGGTATATAAGGTTCCCATATGATGCAGTTGACCAGCCAAACATTAAAACACAATTTTGCAGCGATAGCCGGTTTTCCTAATGTAATCGGAGCGATCGACTGCACACACATTGCTATAAAGGCGCCATATGAAGAAGAATTTGCATATGTGAATGGGAAACATTTCCATTCAATAAATGTGCAGATAATATTGGTTACCTCCGTGGCAGTCCTGTAGTAAATCCGAGTCTCCCACGGCAGCAGATACTACTCCAGAGACTTGTCACCCATAATTGAGGCAACTCTCCGACCCCTTTACCACTGCTTGTTCTGCCCACACTTTGTCGGTGCGCAGCAGTTCTCCATTTAACGTCCACCTTTATATCAGTCCATTTACAGTGCGACTTTCAGATCCCACCGCATTGACGGCATCAGCCAAACTCTCCCACTCATATTTTTTCCTTTTGTTATTAATTCCGGAGGTCAAAGTTCCAAATATTTTTTTTCTCGTTTCTACCTCCGATAGTAGCATCTCCGATTCACTTTCTGTAAAGTTTCACTTCATGCTGCTTGCTTTAGCCATTTTCTTACTCCTTTCTTTTGCCAAAGTGGACTCATTACCATATTTAAATGTATTTAATTAAGGGAGGAGACTGGGTGAGGCGTTGTGCTCCTGCATGTGCGCTCATTTTTACGTTAATTGGGATGTACATAGAGAATATGCGTGGGATCCTTCGTACGCAGAGATTCATACATCTCTTTTTTTTTGTGCGTACGCACATTTACAGCTTTGTCCGTACGCAATGTTTTAGTATGAATTCAACGCAAGTCTTTGTAAATGAGGCCCCAGGTACAGCAGCAACAAACTTCGCCATGGCACTTTCATGCGCACCTGCAATATGTAAAGCAAGGTTCATTTTGAGGTAATTCAATTTAAATTGGAATCTCTTTTAAAATATTTAAGATTTACACTACAGTTCACAAGTTTGGGTTAGCTACATTTTTTTAATGATTTGGAATAAATTCTCTTAAGGCCAATTCACCACACCAACAGACGGCAACAGAGCAGTCAATGTATTACCCCTGTCGGAGTCTGTTGCCATCTTTCAGAGCTTGTTTTCTCTGATTGAACATGCTGAATCTGAGAAGTGACATGCTTTTATCTGGTAACTGTCAGCATTGGTCTGCGTCTGTCGGTGCAGCAGGAATCGGCTCAAGGCTGCATTTATTTGATCAAAACTACAGTAAAAACAGTGTGACATTATTAACTGTCTTCTATTAGAATGTGTAAAAATGTTTGGTAAAGCTGAATTTTCAGCATCATTACCAGTCTTTAGAGTCACATGATCATTCAGAAATCATTCAGAAATTGTGCTGATTTGATGCCCAAGCAACATTGGTAACACTTTTCAGTAAGGTTCATTAGTTAACATTAACTAACATGAACTAACCATGAGCAATACATTTGTTACTGTATTTGTTAATCTTTGTTATTGAAACATTTATTGAAATAAATATCAATGTTGAAAACAGCTGTGCAGTTCTTGTTTTTTTGTTGTTAAAACAGTAATATATATTTTTTTAGGATTATTTAATGAATATAAAGTTAATTACGTAAAAAAAATACTGTCATTTAAGATCAGTTTAATGCACTGTTGATGAATAAAAGTTATTTTCTTAAAAAAAAAAAAATCTAACTGACCCAAAGCTTTTGGAAGATGGTATACAGTATGTAGCTGATGAGGATTCTCAAAACTATCACAAAAGACTGGTTGGTTTGTGGTATTCAGTTTTGTTCAAATTGATAGTTAGCAATTGTTCAATAACTGAAAGGACAGTTTTTAGGATAAGAAGGTCACTTGTTGCAAAGGCTAAAGAGGCTTAAAAAAAACTAATTTGCTCAAAAAAGGCTGCCATAAACACCTTTATGCATAGAAGAAAATGGAAAATGCCTGTGCTCCAGCAAACTGTTGGTCGTGAAGGCTTTGGACCCAGATTGGGTTGTGAAATATGCCTGCACTAACATTGAGGCTCAAATACACAATTCAGTTGCTAAAAGCAGAGAAAAAAAAAAATAGCAATTGTTGCATAATACTTAAGATAAAGATGGCAAAAGCCATTTAGTGCACTGGGGTGACTAGTAGATGGAGCACCCACTCTCAGATTTAAGAAATATAAAATTTCCAGTCCATTTAAGTTGGAGATCCTGGCGTTCACAGACGATTTGTGTATTCTGCCCCCCACAACGCTCAGAAGAGCTCTTTACCTATCTGCCGCACATTCACTGCAGTTTTATCGGATTGTATCCACTTGAAGTTCTGTCCTCTCATTGAAAATGATTTGTATCTATAGGCAACTCATTCCAAGCAGCTCTCTGTGATAAACTTCCTACCTGCAGGCTTCTTATTTCTCCCACTATGAATTTCTTCACCTTCAAGGAACTGCACAGTGGGGAATGAAAGTTATTCTGTATATCATCATACATTTCGGGATCAGAAAAACGCACATTTTCATTCAGCTAGGCCTTTAGCCTATTGTACCATTATATATTATGTTGCATGTTTAAGGAGAGGAACCTCTGAACATCTGCCACAGTCTCTGTTATGAATAGACAGAAATTTAATTTCCTTTCCATCCACATTTCATACACAGACACACACACACACACACACACACACACACACACACACACACACACACACTCACACAAAATAGTGAATTTAACCCTCTATGAGACATCGTACAATAACGCAATAATAATGTTTAAAAACCAAACAAAGCAGTGAATTTGCATCTGAAATTGTGTCAAGTTTTTGACATTTTCACACATTCCAAATGAGATGGCAATATAAAATGGAATGTTATTCCTTATGTTAGACCTTTTCACTACTTTGACTGTGTGAGAAGTTTCAGACAATTTGCCAAAAAATATTTTACTGTAATAGGACAAAGTCAGTTATAAATGACGGCACCCTAAAAAAAAAAAAAAAAAGTAACAGGTCAGATGTAGAAAACAAATTTTGGAAAATTATTTTTAGCGTGAAATATGTAATTCTTTTTTTTTTTTCTAGCTGTGATTTCATAATTAGTCCAATGGAGGGTTAATAAATAAAATAACATTGAAAAACTTTGATCATGTTGATGATTAGTCATCAGTGATTAGTCATACAATTAGCACTATTTTAAAACAACTTTATCAGTGCACTTTAAAAGTTGTACTGTGTCAACTAAACATAATTACATGTTTTAAATAATACAATAGTTATCAATAAATGAATAGTAGAGGCAACCAAGAGAGTTTGGTTAAAGAGGCTTATGTTTAAAGCTTATGTTCATAAGATGGACTATAGCGTGGTATGAATCATGGCAGTGTGGTGACAATGTGTGCGTGGATAAAGATATTCTAAGGAAAGTTAGTCTGCAAGTTATGGACTGAATACAAAAATTCCTTGCATACTTTTCATCGAGTTGACATCTAAACCATTCAACTAAAATCAAGAAGAGTGCAAGCTGGCATTCAACGCAGACTATCTTTAACGTTATCTGGGGACAGTCACGGCTGTGGCTGACACTTCTGCAGACCCCTCACAAGTTTATCACTTTAATGATATGGTAATATGACATATTGAGCGTATGGCTATATTATTTCCTCAGAGTTTTACCACACCTTGGAGTCACTTGAAGGGTCTATCAGAAGTGTCTGGAGCTAGTGTACCTCTGCCGCTGGGTTATTATCCTTAACTAAAACTACTATTAAAACAGTTTTGTTCCCTGAAATAAAATACAAATATAAAATGAAAATGTAAACGAAACGATAATTAAAAATGCTGCCTTGGCAACGAACTGAAATAAACTTCTAGCTGGAAACTGAACTAAAATGGAAATAAAAAGTAAATAAAATCAATAGTAATATTAAAAAAATGAAACCATAAAAATAGAAGCTTATTCAATCTATACATAATAATAAAGAAATAAATAGTGTCTATTTACACTAGGTGCAAATAGCCCGCCTAGTTAGCAGAGGTTATTTACACTAACTCTACCCACTATTGTCTGGTTGAGCCAGATAAAATTACAAAAGAAATATTTGACATGACCGGCCAAAGATCGAATCCGACTTTTTCCAAACCCAGTCTTCTCCCATTTACAATCGCATATCAGCTCGGGGAGGCGTTTATTTAAAATAAAAAATAAGAAAATATTAGGCCTATTGGGTATTTAATAGTGGTAATAAAGTGTTTATCAGTTAGGGTTAAGGGTATAGGGGAGGGATTTAGGGACATGGACAAGTAATGTCCCAATAAATCAGCATCCATTTATGATTTGAATAAATATAATCATTTAGCCTACAATGAATATGTTGTTATTATTGCATACTGTTTTATAATATACCACAATACACTGAGGTGAAAATAGTATCTGCCACTATTTGCACTATACGTATAAATAGCATCTAGTAATGCCCTAGGAGGCTTCTTAGGGCTTCTGCATTTTTGGAATAATAATCTTTCCACAGCAATACACAATACAATACACTTACAACAATAAAAGTTGCAATATACACAATTTTAGTAAAATACAATAAAAAATACAGTGCTTAGCATAAGTGAACACATCCATGCTAAAGTTGACTAAAAAGAGGAATAAAAAATCAGCTTTTGAAAATTGATCTTAATGCCTTAATTAAAAAAAAAAATGAGGAAAAATCCAACCTTTAAGGACACCAATTTTCTTTTTGAATGAATAATGTATCGTAAATAAATAAATGTTCTTCCTTAAAATACAGGTTGCGTCAGGACACCCCTATGTTAAATTCCCATAGAGGAAGGCAGATTTTTATTTTTAAAGGCCAGTTGTTTCATGGATCCAGGATAATATGCATCCTGATAAAGTTCCCTTGGCCTTTGGAATTAAAATATCCCCACATCATCACATTCCCTTCACCATACCTAGAGATTGGCATAGGGTACTTTCCACAATATCATCTCTCAATGCAAATCAAACCAGCTATTAGCCTAACTGAAATAAAACGATGCCAATCTCTAGGAACCATATGACCAACAACTAAAATGTAAAAGGGAAAATTGTAATGAACAGCAGTTTGCACCTGCATAGAAAATTTATAGCGTTTAACATATTTCTGATGTAAAAAACCAAGGAGAAGTTGTGTTTTGAATGTTGACTTGCTGGACACGTGTTCTCATTTTCAACATAAGAGCGAGGGAAAAAACAAATGTATGTGCTTATGCATCTGTTGTGAAGCTTAATTATTGAGCCTATATGTAGAACATTTGTAGTCAGCTTAGTTTTAACTGCAGACATTGCTGAGGAAAGATGCCATGGATTTGGTCACTAAGATAGTAGTAAATAGGAGTGGATCACGATTAGATCTCTACAATACGAGAGAGGGAGCGTTTAAGGGTATCTCATTGTTGCCTCTGTGTTTAGCTCTGGCGACCTTTGGAAAATCCATTATCGCAAAGATGCTCCAAGGATAAAGTAATATGGACGTATGGTTAGTACACTAACTCTTTCTCACTCTTCTGTTTCTATGGGCAGGGACATGAAAAAATTTATTCAAAACATTGTCTGTCTGCCTATATCTATCACAATATCTCTATATCTAATCTAATAATATATATCTAATCTATATATATATATATATATATATATATATATATATCTAATCTATATATATATATATATATATAATCTATCTATCTATCTATCTATCTATATCTATATATATATATATATATATATATATATATATATATATATATATAGTATATCTGCAGCACAGTTGGTCATACAGACTTGATTTGTCTCTTTCATTTCCTGTTCTCAATTTGACAATGTTGCCTTAGTGCTCCTATTTGACTCCACCCTTGGCAGCAGACACATAGAGATAATGAGAAAAAGAAGAGGTCTTGACATCCCTCTGGGACGATGCCTGCCTCAATATTGTCTTCTCCTTGTTGATACTATAGGGAAGGATTTTTTAACCCTCAGGGTGGAAATAAGGAGTCAGTCCATACATTATGTAACACAATGTATGGACTGCTATTAATTATTAATATCTCGATAATATATTAAGAGATTAACTTGGATTTATTGTGCTATCATAACTGGCGTGTTATCATTCAATTCATAATACTGGATTATAGCAGTGTGTGATATAAATAAACTGCGTTTACAAAAAAAAAAAAAAAACGCCTGGTGGATTTCTGATAGCTATGACGCCCCCCCCCCCCCCCCCCCTCCTTTGGGATCATTGTGACATTGAGGAAAAACACACACATACATAAGCACACCACACCAGTGAACATAATTAAGATCTTTCTAATTAAGGTCTTTTCTAATTATCTTAACTAAACTAGTGAATTGAACGTGAATCAACTATATGCAAAAACCTAATCAAGACAAACAATCTTCAGACTGATTTAAGCACTCTTCGAAAACCAATTTCAAAATAGGCTAGCACATTAGCTTTACCTTTAACTCCATGTATAAACGAAGATTACTTTGTCCTTTCCTACAGGCTTTGGTGAACAATGTATCCAGAAAATCATTAAACTTCAAATTACACGTCGCAGTTCCCTCTGTCATTTAAGGATCTGACATGTGGTTGTTAGAGGTTGAAAATTTGCTCAGGTATTACTGGTTGTGATTTTTTAAATTACCACAGGTACTTTTGAACTCAGCGACTTGTTCTGGCATAATAAGTAAAATAATGTTCTCCATCTATTTTCCTTATCTCTGTTTTTTACTTCCATCCTCTACATTTATATTTCTTAAACTATGGACACGTTTGCACCTGCAATAGACCAAAATAACAGAATATACATAAAAGACCTCTGAAAGGTATTTTATTTTATTAAATAATCAAAAGGCACAATTTACCAAGACCGTTATTGTAATGTGACCTTCATATATAAAACAACAAAAAATTATTTTAGTTTTATTAAAAACAATCACAGGAACATGTACAAAACAACATCCTCATGTTGTTCCCTTTTGAGGGAACTCTACACTGCGTCTGAAATTGTGACACTATGGGAACACCACACCTGCAAACATAATTACGATCTTTCTAATTAAAGGGGTCCTTGATTATGATTTCACTTTTTTTAAATTTAGCATTTTGAGCATAAACAACTTCTGCAAAGTTACGACGCTCAAAGTTCAATGCAAAAGGAGATATTTTCATTTACAGAAATCATGGCTGGTAGGGACTACACCGAGCTTCTTTCCGGATTGGTGACATCACAAACCCTAAAATTTACATAAATCCTGCCACCTGAAACATGCAACAAAGGAGGTGAGGCCATGTTGGACTGCTTTAGAGAAGAGGAACAGTTGTTATAGTAGAGTGTTGTTGCCATGCAGTGGAAACGCTGTTATTTTCCCCCCTTCACAGAGTCTGCCATATTAGCATGGACGAGTTGTCTCGTAAGCAACTCAGGTGTTTTGTTGTTGGATGTAAGAGTGAACATAACAGACTTTATGTACTCCTGACATCAGAGCCGCTGAAGACGCAGTGGATTTTTGTTTTTGAAGAGAATGCGCCCCCACATACCTAAATTCGTTTATCTCTGCGCAAATCATTTTACTCCAACTTTGTTAAAAAGTTGTTACACAAGGATGGATCAGTACCAACTGTTTATGATCCAGCTTATACAGCGATTCTGGTCATGGCAGTAATGAAAGGGAGAACACACACTTTATTACAGTTCATCGGAGTTGTTTTATGGATATAAAGTTTACCAGTTTATTAAGCACCCTTAGAAAAGGCATAAGGTCTGTATATATTTGTTCACTGTTAGTTGTAACTAGTGTTTTTTGTGTAATTCGCTGTGTATTTTGATGATAATGCATGGAAGAGAGAGTGTTTATGGATAAGACTTGAATGTGCACGTCCTATACTGTGTTTATTCAGCTCTTATGGTAATTTTCTGAAGTGAAAACAGACGCTTTATCTTTTGTGTGATGTACAATAATCTTCATAAAACACATCAGTAAAGTTTTGATCATCATTCGAATGGGGTCCGCTACAACAGGCTTGTACTAATAGTGGATAAAAGCAAGATGACAACATAAGTTATAACTGTAATTAAACAAACGATACCTTTTCTATCTCCATGCAGCATTTATTATCTGGCTCTGTAGGCTTTTAAAGGGACACACACGAAAAAACGGCACGTTTTTGCTCACCCCCCAAAAGAGGCAATTTTAACATGCTATAACAAATTATCTGTGGGCTATTTTGAGCTAAAACTTCACATACGAACACACTATGGGGACATCAGAACCTTTTACCATTTTATAGTTACATTTTAGATAACCCTAATCATAACTCAAACCTAAACATAACAATTTTATAGAGAATACAAAAAGAATATTAAACATAATGGACAAAAATGTGTAGGAAAATGACACTTTTAGTAACAATATAGCAGGGGTCTTCAACGCTTTTAAGGGCAGGGACCCATACTGTCCTCAACATAATTTTAGTGTATTGACTGTCAGATAAACTCCCTTCCCTCACACGACTCTGAAGACAAAATGTTCGTTTTCCCACAGGTTTAATGGTCTTGGGTATGGAGTGAAACTACAAATAAAACAAATAAACATTTCAATAATAATAATAATGTACAGGAATTAGCAACAATTGCAACATGCACATTAAGATAATATTCTGTGATGCTTACAATTAAACATAACATTTTGTAATATAAATAATGAATACAAGCACATGTGGCTAATGCAATATTTAGCCTAATGGAAAATTATTAATAACTCTCTTTAACTGTATCAGTTCACAGTTATATGCAAGTATTATAAACATCCATGCAAATTAATAAATACTCACAATTGATGCTGTTGCAAGGTTTAAGATTACAGAGATATGTGGTGATTAACGATTAACCATTGTTACCTCTGCCCGCATGGAGCACTCACTATTTCCTGATTCACATGAATACCGGAATTCACAGAATTAAAGCAATGTCAAACTTGCCGCTAGGTGGATCTCTAAACCATAAAAAAGTGCATAGGATAATTAAAGCCATGAATAACATTAAAAAATCACAGACAGATTAAACAATTAAATCTGTTATCAAATTAAACAAAGTATGAAATATTTTACAGCAAACTTGTTCCAGCACCGACCGCTTGATAGAGAGATGGAGCAGGAACCCCCAAAACAAAATGTGTCAAACAGAGCTACATATTAAGCATATAGCTTTCAATATTAAAATAAACAAACTATATTATGATTAAGAATAAGTTAAATTATGTTAAAGTGCCCCTTTTATTGTCACGGTATACAAATTTATTGGTTCCTTCTCGTCTCGTGTTTCCTGCATGGGTTGGCTGACTGCGTCCAGAAGGAGATCCACGCCCTGGACCTCCCTACTTCATTGAACGGACTCATTGAGTTAGCCCTGCGGGTGGATGCTCGACTATCACGAGTCGAGCGCCGAGCCTTGTCCACCCGCACACTTGGAGGAGCCGAGGGTCCACGGTTCAGCGGCAGGGACGTGGTCAGCCCCGTCTACGATCACGAACCCATGCAGGTAGGGCGAGCTCGGCTTTCCCGGGAGGAGAGGGAGAGGCGGAGATCCCAGGGCCTTTGTCTCTATTGCGGAGGAACGGGACACTATGCTTACAACTGCTCGGTAAAAGGTCAAGCCCGATAGTAAGTGAAAGTGACACATGATGGCCAAGTATGGTAACCCATACTTGGAATTTGACCTCTGCATTTAACCCATCCAAGTAAGTGCACACACATTAGGAGCAGAGTAGTGAGTAGTGAACACACACACTGCAAACGTGGATACACACACCCGGAGCAGCGGGCAGCCTTGAGTGGCGCCCGGGGAGCGATTGGGGGTTAGGTGCCTTGCTCAAGGACACCTCAGTCATCTTCCTGCCGGTACTGGAATCGAACCAGCAACCTTTGGGTCACCAGTCCAACTCTATTACCATTAGGCCATGACTGCCCCCACCCAAGCATGAGGCTACTATAGGGTGGGATCTCCGCCGAGAAGACCTCATCAACATCTACGCTGCTCCCGGTAAGACTAAGATGGTCAGTGCACCAACACAACTGCAAAGCACTTCTGGACTCCGGGGCTGAAGGTAATTTCATGGACCATACATTTGCACACAAATTTCAGATTCCCTTCAAGCCCCTCACACACAAGATTGCTGTACATGCACTGAACGGTCAAGAACTCCCCACCATTTCATTCATCACTGAAGACATCAACCTCATCACATCAGGCAACCACTCCGAGACTATTTCTTACTATTTCTATTACCCATCGTTCTTGGACACCCCTGGCTCATCCATCACAACCCTCGAGTGGACTGGCACCAAAGATCTGTGTTGGAGTGGAGCAAGGAATGTCATAAGTCTTGTCTTGTGTCTGCCTGTCCGTCTGTGCCTGTTTCTGTGTTTCAGGGGGAAGCAGGGGATTTGTCTAACGTGCCCGCGGAGTACCTCGACCTGAAGGAGGTGTTCAGTAAGTCTCGTGCTGCTTCTCTTCCTCCGCATCGTCCCTATGACTGTGCCATAGATTTACTGCCAGGTAAGTCTCCGCCTAAAGGCAAGTTATATTTGCTTTCTGTCCCAGAGAGGGAGGCTATGGAGAAATATATTTCTGATTCTCTAGCAACCAAGTTCATCAGCCCTTTCTCTTCTCTAGCGGGGGCGGGGTTCTTTTTTGTGGGGAAGAAGGACGGTTCTCTGCGACCTTGTATTGATTACCATGGGTTGAACAGCATCACGGTAAAGAATACTTATCCTTTGCCGTTGATGTCTTCAGCCTTCGAGGTTGCAGGGAGCGTCCATCTTCACGAAATTGGACTTTCGTAACGCTTATGATTTGGTTCGCATTAGGGAGGGGGATGAGTGGAAGACTGCTTTTAACACCCCCAGGGGGCACTTTGAATATTTGGTCATGCCGTTCGGGCTGTCCAACTCCCCAGCAGTCTTCCAGGCACTTGTCAATGACGTGTTGCGAGACATGATAGATCAGTTCATATATGTCTATCTGGATGACATATTGATTTGTTCTTCTTCTCTCCACGAACATGTGCAACACGTCCGACGAGTGCTTCAGAGATTGCTAGAGAATGGGCTTTTTGTCAAGGCGGAGAAATGTGATTTTCATGCACAGTCTGTTCCTTTCCTAGGGTACATCATTTCATCTGAAGAAGTGCGTATGGACCCTGAGAAGGTTAAGGCTGTGGTAGAGTGGGCAAGTCCAGATTCCCGTAAGGCCCTACAGAGGTTTCTGGGGTTCGCTAATTTCTACCGACGTTTTATTCGCAACTTCAGCCAACTAGCCGCGTCTCTGACTGCCTTGACCTCCCCCAGAACTACGTTCAGGTGGTCAGACACAGCTGAAGCTGTGTTTGCCAAACTGAAAGGCCGCTTTGTTCCTTATTGCCCCTGATCCTTCACGTCAGTTCGTGGTGGAGGTCGATGCGTCAGAGGTGGGGGTAGGTGCAGTGCTGTCCCAAAGCTCTTCTGCAGATGACAAGATGCATCCCTGCGCGTTTTTGTCTCATCGTTTATCCCCAGCCGAACGTAATTACAACATTGGTAACAGAGAGTTGTTTGGCGTCAAGTTAGCATTGGAGGAATGGCGTCACTGGTTAGAAGGGTCGGGGGTACCTTTTATCGTCTGGACTGATCACAAGAACCTAGAGTACATCAGAACTGCTAAGAGATTGAACTCCAGGCAGGCTCGGTGGGCACTTTTTTTTCGGTCGTTTTGATTTTTCTCTCTCGTACCGCCCGGGTTCTAAGAATATCAAACCCGACTCTTTATCTCGTATTTTTGATCTTTCCAAACGCCCGTTTACTCCCGAGTGCATTTTACCCGAAACCCTATTTGTTTCCACACTCACATGGGAGGTCGAATCAAAGGTCAAGACGGCCTTAGAAGGGGTAACGCCTCCGCCCGGTTGCCCACCGAATCGCTTATTTGTGCCGGAGGGATTACGGTCTGACGTCATCCAGTGGGGTCATTGCTTCAACATGGCGTGTCATCCAGGAGTTAATCGCACTAGTTTCTTAGTCAAGCAACGATTCTGGTGGCCACTTATGGCTCGTGACATTCACAGTTTTGTTTTGGCTTGCTCGGTTTGTGCCACTGGTAAGACTTCCAATCAACCCCCAGATGGGTTACTTCAACCGCTCCCTGTCCCTTCGAGACCCTGGTCCCATATCGCTCTAGATTTTATTACCGTCCTCCCGCCCTCCCAGGGTAACACTATCGTTTTGACCGTGGTGGACCGGTTTTCGAAGGCGGCTCACTTTATCCCCTTACCCAAATTACCCTCAGCTAAGGAGACAGCGTTGACAGTCGTAGATCATGTCTTTTGCGAGACTCTACTCCAGGTGGGGGCGCGCATCAAGGCCAAGGCCGATCGCCACCGGTCGAAGTCTCCCGTATACGTCGTTGGTCAAAAAGTGTGGCTTTCAACAAGGAACATCCCTCTCTGCTCCGTTTCTAATAAACTTGCTCCCAAATTCATTGGCCCGTTCACTGTCACCAAGATCATTAGTCCGGTGGCAGTCCGCCTCAATTTCCTCTGGCGTACAGGAGGGTTCATCCCGTTTTTCATGTATCCAAGATTAAGCCCGTGTTTCATTCTCTTTTAATCCGCCAGTCCCGGTTTCCAACCCTCCCCCCCCCCCAACCCCCCCTCCCCCCCCCCCCCCCCCCCCCCGCCGCGACTCGTAGATGGGGAGACCACTTATTTGGTCAATCGCATTCTGGACTCTAGGCGGAGGGGACGCAGATTTCAGTACTTGGTGGACTGGGAAGGTTACGGTCCGGAGGAGAGAAGTTGGGTACCTGCTAGAGACATCCTGGGTCACTCCCTTTTCGATGATTACAATCGACAGGTAAGGGAGTCTGAGAATGCCAGGAGGTGTTCTTAGGAGGAGGGGTACTGTCACGGTATACGAATTCATTGGTTCCTTCTCGTCTCGTGTTTATGTTGTTGTATGAGTGCGCGTGTGTAGTGGGCGTGATTGAGTGTCATTACCTGATCCGCTCCAGCTGATCATCATCTCATTCACCAGCTGCAGTCCATCTCATTAGTCTATATATACTCACCGTTGTCTTATCCCTTTTGTCAGATCGTTGTTTGATGTCTCCCCTGTCGGTGTTCCAGTCCTGTCTTCCTGCATTCCTGTTTGTGTTTCCTGTGGTTATCGTCTTTGTGCTGGATTATCGTCACCATTAATTCATCTCACTATGGTTTTTTTTACTATGGTAAGACGTTCACTTCACCATATGCTCTCCACAATGAATAGCTTATTATCCTTACGTGACTGTTAAACGTAACTGGTATCATCACAAACGTTATTCTGTGCCCTAAAAACGGGCATATTTCATGGTATTGTGTCATGCAAGGTCATTGCAAAATCTAGCGAAATATGTGAGGTTGCCAGCGGAGGAGAGTTGAGTTGACACACACTGTATCAACTGTCCCCGCGATAGAGTTGTATTACGTCACACGCTGTTTAGTTTTTCAGTGTTATGATAACAGTTTAAACGTCGTAATTAGCCAGCATAGGAAGCAAATGAAAATAAAATTTGATATTTGTGATATTTAAACTGTGTATTATTAATGAATATATTTTCTAACATGAATGTTATAAGGATAACCTAGCATATTGTCAAATAGGCAAGGTGGTAAAACGGGTACAGTTGATACACCCTTTTTAAGATGTGTGCAGTTACATAGTTCATTTAAATGCATATGCATATGCAGAGGCTGTGTGAGTGTGTGTGTGTGTGTGTGTGTGTGTGTGTGTGTGTGTGTGTGTGTGTGTGTGTGTGTGTGTGTGTGTGTGTGTGTGTGTGTGTGTGTTCACCAGGTTCAGCATGTTCCAAAGTGTAGGCCTCATCCAAAAGCTTTGTTCTTTGTTTAAAATGAATTAATTTAAATAGATGAATAAACAAACATGTTGCCCAATTATTATTTTCTTTATTTATTATATTTGCAATGAACGATTAGTTACCTTTACATCATTAAAAATGGGTGTCTCAACTGTAAAGTAGAACCACACTAAATACAAAAATACACACAAATACTCGTGAGATCACATTGGTTTGGCCCCTAAGGGGGATCAACTCCTGAACTCTGGTCTCTCAACCGAGGTTCCTGAGACAATCCTAAACTCTAGAGATCCATCCACGTGTAAACTGTATGCCCTAACTGGAAAGTCTTCACCGTGTGGTGCAGAGCACACCAGTTGGACCCAGTTAACAGAGACGTTTTTTCTTTTTCTTTGATTCTCACATCCCTATGTTTCTTTTGTTTTATCTTTTGCAATCATGTAAAACCATGAGGGTCCCCAGAGGGCTTTAAACTCAAAGTTAATTGATTTGGCTAGTCCACCAGGGAAAGGAAGCAATGAATATTTACCTTTTTGTCAATATATCTGCCACTAACCAATAACACTATAAAACCATGATTTGGCATCCCTTCCGCTAACAGGTTTAATATTCTATTAGTATTTGCATTTTAAAACTAAAATATCCTCAGTATTTAAATTAATTGCAAGGTCATACTTGTACATGAAACATACTTGTACATGAAACAAAACATTCATACAAAACATACTGTTTTTTTTCTCTAATGTATCACTACAAAGCATACTTTTATTCCTATTGAGAATAAAAAAATTGAACATGAGAATAAATCATTTTAACATCCTTGGATTTCTTTGGTGTTTCAGTAATGGTTGTGTTTAAAGGGCAGCAAATGTGCATCATTTCCCTTTTGGAAAAACTCTTTTAAACTAGAGAACGTGTGTTTCGTGTTTATTCTCATACCTTTAGTTCCACTAATGTTCACAAATATGTTTTTTATAACAGTAAAAGCTCTTTTCATGTAGTCGCGATGTTATATTGTGTCATGTTTATCAAAATAGTAAACAGACTTTAAACAGTATAGAATTTAAATAGTATAGGCTTATGTTGAGCTTTATTCTTGTACAAACAGACGCTGTATTTAGCAGTACATAAAGTGTTAAATTAGATGACGACTTTGAAACTCCTGAAGTGTTACTTATTTTGTGTATCATATGTATCAGACGTTCAGCCAACAGGTCCATCTGAGGATGAAACTAGTCAGATCTCTACCCAAACTCATGCCATTGATTGAGCCAAACTAAAATTAAGATTATATATTGAAGATGTCCCAGATGCCATGATGAACTGCAGGCATGATCACTAAAAAATCTATTTCATTGAACAACTAAACGTTCATTAAAGGTGCTGTGTGTCACTTTTTTTACTCTACTAATGCATACAAATACCATAATGTGTTTGCAGATATTTAGGAAATATATTGAACATGAAACATACTCGTTTTTCTGTAACACTTCTAGCCAGTTATTTTGTTTATTATTTTACACGTTCCGTGTTGTCAGTCACTTTTTGTTTTGGTCTGTGTGATCTTGCCCACTGCCAGTTCACTTTACCCAATAGTATTTCGACACCCCGGGATGCCAGTTGTCGGAAAACACCACATATTACAGCCTTGGAAACGATCAAACAAACTAGGTCAGAGATTGCAGATTCCACACAACCTAAAAAATATCCATCTGAAAATCTCTATGAACGAGAGCATATTAAAATGCAGATTATTCAACTCATCAATTTACAGTGTGTAAGTCTCCTAGGCTTTCATTGTCAATTGCGCTCGTTCTGTCTCGTGTCCTTAACCCTCTGGGGACTAAGCTCTTTTTGGTCCGTTTTCTCTATTTTTACATTTGGGCTTATAAACTATATGTGATGGAGATGGAACACTATGTGTTTGGTATCTATGGATTCAGAAGACCCTAAGCTAACATAAGCACGCATGTAATATGTTTATAAAGGAAGTATGAGTGAAAGTGTACAATAAACTAGAGAATTTCAAAAACGGAAATTCGATTTTTGGCATTTATTTCTGAAAATCACACATCACACAACAATAGTGAACAGTTTTTGAACAAAAAATATATTTGTCAAATCCATTGACAGAAATTTGCTTGACAGAAATGTGTAATTGTTAAATACAATGTGTAAAGAACAATGACAATTTTAACTTTATTTACAGGTAGTCCCAGGCGTTTTTCTTAGGAATGCTTAGAATTTTCTAAGCAATGCTTTCTCCTCGTCACTCTCCAGTAATTGTTCCAGAGCTTGTTCCACCGCAAATCGTTTACTGCTTGTCATCATAATAGTGCTAAAACAATGAATAATGCTATAATTGTATGTGTATATATATATATATATATATTATAATTGTTCTGTCTCTCTCTCATATCTCTGTGCGCTCTCACTCCGTAAAGCCTTGTTTATACTCGACGCGCCCGTTCGCTTTCTGTCGTCTCTGCCACTCAACGCTGTTTGCGTAATAGTATATAGTACCACCCCTTGCAAGGCTAAAGAGTCCTCCGATTTGCTAGAATATGTCATGGTAACCTTCCTCTGATTGGGTAAGAAAAACATTCCTCCATCGGCAATTTTTCCATTGGTTGTTGCTCGTGAATCTGCCAAACAACATCGATTTCATTGGCCTTTGACGTAGTGGTATTGCGTAACAAGGAAGTGTGTATACAAGCCGGGTAAGTTTGTTATCACTGTTTTCAGGGTAATCTGAGGAAGACGGCCAAAAAGACCGCACCTCTCTATCATTAATAGTTTTTAAGATAATTACACATTTGTAAAAGTACTGTATGCCATTTTGGGCGGTAACGCCCAATCCGTCCCCAGAGGGTTAAACTGGCAACCCGCATGGGCATCGAGTCTGAGGGGGAGGGGGCAGGGGAAACAACGATCTCCGATATTTTCAATTTGGACTGCAGTACCTATTTAGACCACTAGCTGTCATTCTTACAGACTGCACCTTTAAACATAGGGCTTTCAGTCAATGCATGTCCTTTAATTTGATTGATGATTGCTGATTGGTGAGTTCTCTAATGGGTAGGTGCAACAAACCACAAATGACTGAAACTGTGATGCACGTGACCGACAGCACTTGAATTTAAATCACAACTGTACATGGAGTGCTCAAGATGACACAGTATTTCATTTTTTTAACTTCAATATAGTTTTAGTACTATAGCTGGTCAGCAGAATTTAAACTTGATAATTAGCTTTTGAGCAAACAGAGAGCACCACTGTTTTGTATCTCTTTGTTCACAGTGCAAAGAAGGTTACGCTTACTGTACTAGCCAATGTCTGTGAACAACACTGCTGCTTTTGCCTGCCAGTTCCACCATAACAACATCCCGGTGGAGTTTAACTGCTCTTAGCTGGAGGCTCACTAATTCAGTGCCATAAATGCAAGCTTGGCACATTGACAAACACATGTTGTTAGTGGACTGAAAGGTCTGTGGATATGTGGCATGAGCCTTTGAATGTAACGTTGGTCAACAAGTTAAATGAGCTCAGAGAGCTGCACCCTACATGTCTTAAAGTCCCTGTAAAGGCAGTTATAAAAAAAAAAATTCTAAACCAATTATAAATGTTAAAAATGTATTGCTAAAACATATTACAAAGACTGTGAACTGTGAAGTACTGAATTGTGGAGTTAGACTGTTAAACAGTTTTTCACCATTGCTGTGTTCCGTATTTTTTGGGCGGGGCTAAAACGGAGGCTCGATGACACACTGGAGCCCCTGGACACGCCCTTACTTGATGACGCACTGGAGCCCCAGAGCTCCTGGACACATCCCTATTTGATGACACACTGGAGCCCCTGAGCTCCTGGACACGCCCCTACTTGATGACGCACTGGAGCCACTGAGGCTGGCCCCTCCCCTAATCGCGAGTTACTGTCAGTACTATTAGTTACTACAGTGTACAGTTTGCTAGCTAGCTATGCCTTCGTCACGGAAATGCGTAGGCTACTACCTGGATGCGATCACGTACAAAATAGATCGGTGTCCTTATTTAAATTTCCGAAAAACGATCACATCAAGGAGAGGTGGATTCATTTTGTGAAGAGCCACCTTGATGGAGAGCTGAGGATCACCGCCAAAACCCGCCTCTGTAGTGATCATTTTACATGGGATAGTTTTATAAACTTTCGTCGGAGACAACTGGGATTCACTGATAATCCGCTGTTACGAATGGGGCCAAAACCGTCCTCTTGGCGCGCCGACAAATGGTGCCATCATCAGCAGTGCGTGCCCACCGTGCGAGTGTAGCGGGGCTCTCTCTCTTCTAGACGAGGAGCAAAGATAGGGACACTACCTCTAGCTTAAACATGACTACGCCACCCTGTTTACAGGGAAATATTAATATTTTGGATCTAAGATTTTACACAGGACACACAGGAACGTGATTTGTCGAGAAGGGCTAGAGACATGGATACCAATAATACAAAAGTTTTATTTAAATACTCACAATAATTTTAAAAGATATAAAACTGGGTCATTCTCATTCACAATACAAAAGAGACCACAAGATAAAGGAGACCGAGGCTTAACGGCAGATGCACGAACTCAGTAAGCACAAGGCTTTTATATCACTCTCAGCACCCCGTGTACAAGTATCAGCACACACACTGCAATAAAGTCAAGAAATAACCACACAGCACTCTGTGACGACCCCTCCACCACCGCGTAAGGGCCTACTAGTGGCCTACCACGAAGCCTCGGCTCCTGCAATGAGGGCAGAAAATATTACAGGTCTCAAATAGATCACAATCACAAATAACATTTAAACTAGTAAACTAGAAAACCATATTACAAAAAAAGGAAAACATGAAAGTCAAGAAGGGTTTAGTACTAGTGCTGGTATACCCTCACTGACCTTCTACCAGCACCTTTAAAGATCACAAAATACAATACTGTAAAATACTCAGCGTAAACCAATCAGGACAGTCAGTAGCACAAACAATGATACATGAATATACTGGAAAAATAAATACCAAACACAAAGCACAAACACTTGGGAAGTGTGGAAGACACCCAGCGATCACGGTGGCACGTACTGGAGAGCGAGCAAGCCTCACGCAAGACGCCTAGGCTGTGCACGCACACACACGTGTGTGGGGAAGAGAGTTTGTTATCGAGATAATCTTTATGTAGACAAAGCAGCAGCATCAAATCAGCGTTGCCCACCAGGCGTCACAGCTATTCCTCCTAAAAATACAAACATGAGCATACTTGCGATATATAAAAGAATGAGCGCTGTAAAAATTGGAGGTTTCAAGTACCTTTAATTCATAAACCCGACGCCCATCCACGCCACGCATACAGAGGACACGGGATACACATCCCCCGAAGCACGGGAATGCAAGAGGGGCCTACAAAGGGAGAGCGCCGCCGCTCAAAGCTCACTCCGCAACCTATCCCGGCCGCTCAAAGCATCATGACACGGGACTACAAGAGAGGCATGTAATGTAAGAGCCGGAGCCGCGAACAGCCGCGAACTATCCCGATGCTATAAACAACACAATCGTTTACACAAAATCCTACATCTGTGTTCACTACCTACCTCAAAGCGGAAGCACTACAGGGACAAAGGGCGGTCCCACGGGCAATGACGCGACACTCAACCAGCAAGCACATGCAATAAGTGACTACATGGTCTCTTTTTTTATATCATCCCACCCTGTTTGTGATTGGACCCACACTACCCCAAGCACATTAACTTGATTACCGGGCAACAATACGTCCCACTACACGAGCATCCATTCCGGCTGTAGCGGTGACAGTTGAGTGTAGCGACGGCAGCTTTCCCGCGAGTGGGTGTGGTTTCAGCGCATACAGCAGACACGCCCCCAGCGTTTGAGAGCAGAGATTACTGCTAATTTTTTCAAGATTTTGATAGCTTATTTTATGTACTTGCCGGCTTTTTTATCATTCAAATTTGGCTGGGTGGCTAAAAGCACATTTTTCTGTGGTGTGACAAACTCAGAACACATACTTATTTTGACTTTACAGGAACTTTAACAAATAACAGGTGTTAGTCTTCAAAAGCCATGCAATCAAGCTTGGATGACCATGAATAGAGTTGGCACACAAATGTATTTCATTGCTCTATTTGAAAACGATAGATAAAATATGCTTTTGCATGACAAGGCACTATTCAGTACAGTAGAATAAGCCTTTCCAAAGTGCAGTGACTGTGGAAGTGCTGTAATATTTGAGATGGTCAGGATCATCTTAACCTATTGAATATTTTAAGAGAGTCACAAACATGATTTATATTTTAATCTTAAAGCCTTTTCTATTTTCTCTTTCTTTTTATCTGCAGCAAGCTATATGAATTGCAAATTTGTTCCGTTTTAAAACCTAGTGAACTGATTATGGACAGTATGTCCCCCCTGCAATTGACTTTAGGGAGAGGTCTTCATGGGTCCACTTGGATCCGAAAACCCGAGGTCCTGCCCGAGACCTGAGCGGGTTTGGGTCCAAAACTTTGACGAGTGCCTCAGACACAGGTCAGGTCTGATATTTATAGTCTCGATTCTCAGGTAATTTAAAATAAATATGATTTTCCGAATGGTAAATGGACTGCATTTATATAGCGCTTTCACAGACCCAATGGCCATTAAAGCGCTTTACATATTGCCTCACATTCACCCATACATTCATACACCGACGGCGGTGTCAGCCATGCAAGGCGCCATCCAGCTCGTCGGGAGCAGCCGGGGTTAGATGTCTTGCTCATGGACACCTCGACACTTGGTCAGCTAGAACCGGGGATCGAACCACCAACCTTTCGGTTTGTAGACTACCTACATGAATCACCGAGCCACTGCCGCCCCAATGGATGCGTGAAGACCCAAATTATTTTTAAAATTTGCCAACTTTCCACTATTCGTATTATTTAAAAAAAATACATAATAAATAATTATATGAAAACGTTATTATCCCCCTCCTTTTCAGTCAAAATGTGTCTCTATGTGTAAATTACCAAACCCTCATGGATACTGTTGCACTCAGCACTGGAATGAGCTCCACATAAACTGTGCTCTGCAATACCCTAGCCATTTTACATTTTACCTGAGCCATAAATTTGTGGTGGAACATAACGCTTTTGTGTGGTTTATCTACTTGGAGATGCTCGCCCAAGCAGAAAAACAATGCACTGTTGCCAGATCGTAGATCGATTGCAGAAGTTACTAAATCTAAATGCAGTTAAGGCCAAACTAATCAACTAAATTAAATTAGCAAAAATTAAACCATTCAGGTTTTAATGCTTTTCCTCAAACAAAACAATTTGTGAAAATCCATGGAAAACATACAGTTTTCTCCTAAATTTTTTGACACAGGCCTACACAAAGCAGGGAATGAATTTAATAAAATAGCCTAAGGAAGGAAGATGGGCATGCTTTTAAAATCTTCATCTGACGTGGTGTTTTTTATTTGTCATCTCTGATTTTGGTCTGTGTCAAAACCGGTTGAAAAAGATTGCCACTGGTGTGCAGGGCTGTAGGCTGTGATTTACACTCAGGTCCAGCAGGGTTAGAAAAAATTACCATTGCATCAGACTCGGGTCTAATTTTATCGGGGTTGTCTCGGGTCAGGTTTTTCTTTAAAAAAAAAATTGTTTATGCACGCCGGGTTCAGGTAAGAAGTGATTCAGGTTGGGTACATATTTTAGGACCTGAAAAGACATCTACTTTTAGGGGCCATTTTTTACTTAATTTTTACCGACATATATACAATATTAGTTGTCCTTTCTAACACTTTAGTTGAATCAATTAATTGAAAATAAAAAGTATTAGTCAGAACAATTATGGTTGTGCCCTAAAAAAAACAACAACATTGAAATCAGCATAAAACTGAAATCAAATCAGCATCACAGTAAAAAAAAGCTGTAAAATGACATACATGTCATAATTATATATATATATATATATATATATATATATATATATATATATATATATATATATATATATACATACATATATATATATATATATATAGTGATGTGAATAAGTTAGGACACCCATGCTAAAGTTGCCTAAAAAGAGGAATAAAAAATCATCTTTTGGAAATTGATCTTAATGCCTTAATTAAAAAAATGAGGAAAAATCCAACCTTTAAGGACACCAATTTTCTTTGTGAATGAATAATGTATCATAAATAAATAAATGTTCTTCCTTAAAATACAGGGTGCATAAGTCAGGACACCCCTATGTTAAATTCCTATAGAGGCAGGCAGATTTTTATTTTTAAAGGCCAGTTATTTCATGGATCCAGGATAATATGCATCCTGATAAAGTTCCCTTGGCCTTTGGAATTAAAATATCCCCACATCATCATACACCCTTCACTATACCTAGAGATCGGCATGGTTTTATTTCAGTTAGCCTAATAGCTGGTTTGATTTGCATTGAAAGATAATCTTATGGAAAGTACCCCATGCCAATCTCTAGGTACATTTAAATAAAGAACATTTATTTATTTATGATACAGTATTCATACACAAAGAAAATTGGTGTCCTTAAAGATTGGATTTTTCCTCATTTTTCTAATTAAGGCATTAAGATCAATTTCCAAAAGATGATTTTTGATTCCTCTTTTTAGGCAACTTTAGCATGGGTGTCCTAACTTATTCATATCACTGTATATATATATATATAAACTAATCAAATAAATAATTGATCACGGTTTCAATGTTTAGTTTTGTTCTGTTTGTTTGTTTGAGCTATTGGGAGTGTTTTACACACGTTAGTGTTTTCAGAGCACTAAAACGATAACTAGACAAGATAAGAATATAGATTAATAAAATATTATGTAACAAAAACATTCACAATGTTGGCTCTTTTTACATATGTAGGATATTTTGTCATTTTTGAATCTGTGATCTGAGATATTTCTTTCCTTTCATTTGATTTCAAAGATGGTTCTATAGTTCGGTAATGAGTCTTTAACATCCTTGGAAACTTGCTTTGCACAAATGGTTCTTTATAGTGGAAAAAGGTTCTTTAGATTATCAAAATGTTCTTAACAGTAAAGAAAACATGGTTCTTTTAATAACTGCTCACTGTAAAGGTTCCCTGAGGAACCCAAAATGGCTCTTCTTTGAAAATTGTATCTTTAATAGTATGGTTTCATTCTCACAGCAGCAGAGTAAATCATTGAAATGATCTGATATTGTTACAGGGGTGTGCCTCTCCCCTGGCCTTTGATACAAATTACGATTTGAAAATTGTCGATTTTGATTTCATGGTGACTTTAGCATGTAGGCCTATTTATATATTCTGATTTAGTGCTACAAGCACAACTGCTACTTCTAATAAGATGTAAAGGTTTTGGAGCGGTTTTGTGTTTTATGTGCTCATTTCTGTTTCTCATTTTCTTGTTTTGTCTCTCTTCTTTGATTGACTCTTTTCCTTCTCTTGATTGTAAAGCCAGATGTTTCTTGTTTGTTAATTACGCCATGTTATATATAACCTTCTTGTTTGCCATGTTGGATGTAGTTATTTTCTAGGTTTTAACACCAAGCTCCACTGGTTAATGGATACTTTGAGTTTTGTTTTGCAATATGGTTTAATGTGGATCCTGACCAAGATTGTTACATAAGCGGAGGGCAGGCGAACTTTAAATGGTATTCATTTACACTGATTTCGATCAGACTAGCGTGCTTGTGACCGTGAGAACCATGACAATGGCTGAAACAAGGATCTACAACAGTCCTGAATGAACAAGAATAGTTTGAGAGTATAAGATTCTATGGAAAAATCTATATCACACACACACACACATAGATTTTAGTCGATCTTTAGTGCTACAAGTGCAACTGCTACTTCTAATCAAGATGTTTAGAAAACACCTTTTCAGGTTTTTTCAAGGTTTTCAGTGGTGTCCAGGTCTGGAGATTGCCATGCAGGGTCTTGATCAGGCGGTCCTCTAGCCACACCTTGATTATCTTGGCTGTGTGGATTGGAACATTGTCCTGCACGAAAAACAAATCCTTCGAGTTGGGGAACATTGTCAAAGCAGAATAAACCAATTTTTCTTTCGGGATAATCCTGTACAGTGTGTGGCTATACATACATATATATATATATATATATATATATATATATATATATATATATATATATAATAAATTAATATAATAAGAAATTCAATGTAATTTATGCTATCTCTTTGAGATTGGAGTTAGATCCTATCAATAACAGAGTCAAAATCAAATTGAACTGTACATTTAATAATTGAACAGATATTTGCAGAAGCACTCAAAAATATAGATGGAGAAATCTTCACCTGCACAACTGGATTCTGTTGTTGGGGGAAAATGTTTTTTTTACAGGTTGTATCCCTAAAGAAGAGATGTTAGAAGCAGATTCACCATGCTGAAACTATCAATTATTTAGCAAACAGGGTAGTTTATAAGCTTGGTGATGTAAGCTAAACTCTAGCATCATCAGAAAATGGAGAATATTCCACCCTAAGCAATGTATTAACTTAATTCCAATGGGCAACTTATGCTAAGAGTTGTTATCATTCATATGCGACATGGTGCTGCCTGTACTATCCCTCAAGCTATCTTCAGCTTACCTAAACAAACATAGAGCTAAAAATGTTAACTCTAGCTTATATTTCTGATTCTTCTAAGTCAAGCCCCTATTGTCAAGATTTTAGTTCTGCTTAGGCTACGTCCACATTGTACTGGATACATTTGAAAACGTACTCGGTTACTAACGTAACCTCGGTTCTCTCTAGAGAGGGAACGAGTACTGCGTAATATCTTACGCTATGGGGAAAACCTCTTTTCCACAAGATATTGAAGCCAAAAATTATCCTTAATTTTGAATTAATGTAAAACGCTGTGCAGCAGCATGCAGACATAGGCAGGACAGCTTGCGCGCCTATTGGCTGCCCTGCGGCAACAGCAGCAGCCTATCGAGAGAGGCGCTGCGTGACACATATCCAATGGGGGCATTTCGCGCCCATTTCGTCACGTCCCGCCAGAAAAGGCGTGGTCTCGCCCTATAAATATTGCTCGATAAGGCTGGTACACTGGTTTTCATCGCCGAAGCGAACCAGAGCTGTGTATGCACGGCAAGATACGCAGTACTTGTTCCCTCTCTAGAGAGAACCGAGGTTACGTTAGTAACCGAGTACGTTCTCTTACGAGAGTATCTCTCGTACTGCGTAATATCTTACGGTATGGGGAACACAATGCAAAACGCTGTGCGTACTGGGATCCGACACCAAAGTCCCAAGGACAGTAGCCCGGGGCTCATGTAGTGCATAATCACCATAGACTCACAGAGAGTCGGAGAAGAGAGGCTGCAAGCATCATTCACCATGAAATAGCATCCTATAGGAGCTAGTTATGTTAATATTGTTTCACACAGACAGGGTGAGCGTGTTCAGCCTGAACTGGTTAAAAATACGGGTTATTCAACACCCATGGAGCCGTGTTATCGCTCAGTGAGCGATGCACAAGCAAAACTCAGCATCTGGGCCGGCACAGCGGGGCAGATAACACTGAATTCTATACCGACAGAAGCTTGGCTTGTAAGGCGGGAACCTCTAGGTTATAAAACCTTATAAATGTAGACGGCAAGGCCCAGCCCGCAGCCGTACAGATATCTTGCAAGGTAATGCCACTATACCATGCCCACGACGAGGCCACGCCTCTCGTGGAGTGCGCTCTGACACCCAAAGGACACTGCAGGCCCTTAGAAGTGTAAGCCAGTGCTATGGCGTCGACTATCCATCTGGATAGGCTCTGTTTTGATGCGGCCAGTCCCTTGGAACGTCCGCCAAACAAAACGAAGAGCTGCTCGGTCTGCCTGAAGGCAGACAAGCGGGACACATAAGCTCTCAGTGCCCTGACAGGGCAAAGGAGACTCGCATCCTCCTCCTCATCTTGAACCGAGAGAGCGCACAGGGAAATCACCTGGGCCCTGAACGGTGTGTTGAGGGATTTGGGCACGTACCCGTGCCTCGGTTTGAGTATGACTCATTAGTATAAGTCATTAGGCCCAAACTCCATACATGATGCGCTTACTGAAAGCGCTTGTAAGTCCCCTATGCGCTTCACTGGAGCGAGAGCCAAAAGAAACACCGTTTTGAAAGACAGATGCTTCATGTCTGACAAATGGATTGGCTCGAACGGGGCACCTTTCATGGCTTCCAAAACCGTAGAAAGGTCCCACACCGGGACTGAAGGAGGTCTAGGAGGGTTCAACCTCCGAGCTCTCTTGAGGAATCGCACGACTAGGTCGTTCTTCCCCAGTGACTGGCCAGACACAGGTTTTGTAAACGTTGCTATAGCCGCCACGTACACTTTGAGCGTGGATGGGGTCCTGCCCTTATCCAGCAGCTCTTGAAGGAAGGAAAGTACTTCCGTGACCCCGCAGTCTACGGGTGAAAAGCCCTGAGCTTGACACCAGGCAGAGAACACAGACCATTTCGAGGAGTAGAGCCGTCTTGTAGACGGGGCCCTTGCCTGCGCGATCGTGTTTAGAACTCCCTCCAGGAAGGATAGAAGGAAGGATAAAAACACACTCTTTCCTTATTTCGCCGGTGACGCATGCCCACGGGGGGCGGGGGGCGGGGTAGCTTTCTTATAACGTAAAGAAAGCTAGCCGCGGTTTTGAAGCTGGCCTTCTCTACAGATGCAGCTATCTCGTCGTAATTAATGGCGGAAGCGGCGGCGCGCGGCGGCCGTTGTCCGTCAGCGAGCGACTCGAGTGAAGCTGGCGGGCGAACCGGCGAGCTATCACGGGCTGGAGAAGGCTCGGGGCTGTTTCGTCGACCTCAATGGAGGAAGTGGCGGCAGACGGCGGCCGCTGTCCGTCGGTGAGGGACTCGAGCGATGCCGGCGAAGCTGGCGGGCGAACCGGCGAGCTTTGGCGGGCAGGAGAAGGCTCGGGAGCGCGCTGAGCACGGCGCTTTTTACGGCGCGGCGCTACAGCGGGCTGAAGTGCAGGCTCTGAGAAGGATGCCAGGCGAGTCCTCAGAGTCACCATAGGCAGTAGCTCACAGTGAGGGCATCCGCCGTCGACGAGAGCGAGAGCCGCATGATCCTCATCCAGGCAGGAAACGCAGATAACATGACGGTCCCCATCGCTGAGTGTGGCTCGGCACGAGCCGCAGGATCTTTGCATCTTGAAAAAGACGCAGCTCTTTTAGCAGAGAGAGAGAGACAGTGAAAAAATGTGTGTCGCAGCGGCGAACACACACACACAGTTTGAAAAGGATATAACGCTGGAAAGCGTGGCAGGTACGGCGGCTAAAGGCGGTGATGCCAGCGACTTCAGACTCAATGGCTCGTCACGCTGTGTGCTTTTTCTCAGACGGCGTGGCTTCTCACTCCGGATCCAGCGATCCGTGATGCTTTGCTGAAGAGATGAAAATCAGTGTACCAGCCTTATCGAGCAATATTTACAGGGCGAGACCACGCCTTTTCTGGCGGGACGTGACAAAATGGGCGCGAAATGCCCCCATTGGATATGTGTCACGCAGCGCCTCTCTCGATAGCCTACTGCTGTTGCCGCAGGGCAGCCAATAGGCGCGCAAGCTGTCCTGCCTATGTCTGCATGCTGCTGCACAGCGTTTTACATTAATTCAAAATTAAGGATAATTTTTGGCTTCAATATCTCGTGGAAAAGAGGTTTTCCCCATAGCGTAAGATATTACGCAGTACGAGAGATACTCTCGTAAGAGAACTCGTCTTTTTCTCTTCATTTTGACCTTCTGTCCACTTTGAAGGTGATGTCACATTTGCCGTTGCTCAATGAAAGTCATGGGCAAAATCCAATCATTTCAGTAGGAATCAACACACTGTGAGAGCGGGAGTTTGCGTGAGGGTGAAAAAAGTTGCACACACAGATTTTGCTTACCAGTTCGCTCAAATTCAATGCATTAATCGACAGAAAGGGAAAGGGAAAGAGAAGGAATGTTACTTCTCCTTGGCAATTTAATATTCCTTATCAAACCGCTACCTATTATTTACTTCTAGTGGTTCAACGGATCACAAAACTCAGTAGTCGGATCATATTACTTTTTTTGATTCACGGATCGGATAATTTTTACAGTTACATTTGCCCAAGTTCCATGTGCCAAATGTAACTTTGCTATCCATTTATTACTTAAAGCACACTTTAAGTAATTTACATACTTTAAACATGTTAAATACAACAGCTAAAACTTCTAACCAAACTAATAAACATCAAACATTATTGAAAGCAGTAATAATGAACAGTCAGTAAAAAAAAAAAAGATCAAATACACTAATTACAAGCATAGATATACCAAATAACAAAGTTACAAATAAAATGGTCTAACTGTAGTGTATGCAGGTATAGAGATGTAATAATTAGGCCTAAATGTAAAATAACATTATAGTGTTCAATGTAATTAAATATAGATTAATCGTTGCTGTGTTTTGTTATTTGATTAACATTATTGAGTTAGACAGCAGCAGGCATTAATAGGTTTCTGTCACTTTAAGACCGATTGCACAGATACAGTATAATGATACACATCTGATTTCTTTCTCAACTGTTTACATTCACTTAAGACAAAATCAATTGTGTTTCCGAGAATACTTGATGAGACTGGTATTTTGTGTGTATGTGTTCGTTCAAGCGCATGGAGATGCGAAAGAGTCATCATTAGCTGTTCGCTCGCTATCTGAAACGTGCCTCTTTGTGTGTGCACGCTTAGGGTGTGTCCGGCTGTGTGCACAGATAACAGCGCGCATGTACTGGTGAAACTTAGCAATTAATCCACGAAATACATGCATGCTGAACCATGGGGCCTAGTCCGTACGGGTCAACTACGATCCATTTATCCCCTATTTATTTCCCTCAGGTCTTGTCTTTTACTCCTGATGATACATCTCCTCTGTGGTCTACTCCTCGATTGGCCACGCTTTTCCTCTGGGCCTGCCTCCAGTCATCAGACTATGAAAGGTCAGAACCCCAGAGGCTTTAGGTGGAGACATAGATTGGCATGGGATGCACTTTTTGAACGCAGCAGACTGCACCCTCACCACTGTAAACCTCGCAACCACCGTCTCCACAGAAGTGCCAAAGGCTCAGAGAGGGAGACCAGGACATCGATGAGAAAGTTTTTTCTCTTTCTCTCTGATGTCTGCCAGGCTCAGCCACAGGGTCCTCTTCTTCACTACCATAGCTAAATAATAAAAAAGTGGGCTAAATTTGAAGTGGTGCGCAGTTCGGTGACTGCATTAGAAAACAATCCCTGCCTTTGATCCAGATCTCTCAACAGATCTGCATTGTAGGCCTGCAACACCGCCATAGTGTGCAAGGTCCCACGCCTGACCTGTTGCCGCATACACCCTGCAATTTAAACATGAGGGGGTTTTTAGTGGCTTAGATGGCAGGGCAGGAGCCTTCAAACAGGTTGACTTGCCCTGCGAGCGAAAGCTTGCAAGTGTCTCTTCGACAGGGGACATCCTCACATTTACTCACTCGTTCAACCCCTCCACATTTGCATTATTCTAATGATGAAATGGATTAATATAAGCTGAATAAGCTGAATATGGTTTCTTCCACAACTTCTCGACCTCTGCATAGAGTTCGGAAAGAAACGGAAGGCTCACAAGGGAGGGACGATTAGGGCCTGACAGTCACTTGCGACTGACCAGGCTGGCAGGCTGAGAATGGCTCAGTACAAACACTATCCTCGCTCTCCTCAAACACATCCGCCTCTTCCTAGCTGGATGTTGCCAGCAACATGCTATCTGCTGGATGCTAGAGACATCGCTCGAGTCTGTGACTGCCAGCTCAACCTGCGATCCCAAAGACTTTAGCCTCTGCTGTGCCTTGGCTACAGCAAGGCCCAAGCCGCAAGGTGCAGACGTTTGTCCTACATCCTTTGAGAATAAGGCCAAGCGCGAATGAACAGTGAACTTGTCACAATGGGCACATTCAGAACCCTTGAGTACTGAACGTGCATGCTCCTCACCCAAGCACCAAATGCACAGGTCATGTGTGTCCTCAGGTGTGAGAAACCAGGGACACAGAGGCACACACTTCCTGAAACGCTTGCCCGGATTCTCCATTGTTAAATCGCCTTCACATGCACTTTATACAAACGGCTCCTGATGACAAAAAAATCTAATGCCTTGTGTTACAGGCACTCTTTGTGTGTCATCGGCAAATGAAAAATTGGTGTGTGTGTTCACGAATGCTTTTAGACACCAATTACGCTGATAGCATCCCCATAGCATCAATCCAAGATGCAGTGTTGAAGTTCCATTGTGAGTTGTCCAAATGACGGCTGTTTTGTCATGAGATGCATATTGTACCCATAGATATCTATGGTTGTACCAGCATTGCTGTGCCTTCTAATCACATTCATAGTCTTGTTCAAGATAAATGTTACTTTGTACAATCTTTATTTCATGAGTTCACACATACATGAAATCAGATGTAGTAGTTTATGCGTATTTGGCGTGCTGTCCAGGAGAGGGCTCCGAGCTTGAATTTGGCCTGAACCCAGAGTACTCCCCCCTTTACTGAAATAGAAACCAGCCGAGAGTGAGGTGATGGGCTGGTGGAGGGATGCTATGAAACTGTCATGGGACAGAGGTGAGGGAAGGCTATTTTTATACCGGCTTCCTCTTGTGCTGATTGGTTGATTACCTAAACGTGCTCCTCCCGAACTTTGTTACATAAAACTTCATATTGTATCCTAAAAATTATAGAATATATACTAACAATTGCTGTCCTCCAGCAAAACATGATAATTTCATATTAGACCATTCGTAGGATGACAATTTTTGAGTGCGACCTGGATGCACCAGTGAGTGGTGGAAAAATGTTTTAATTGAACATGTCAGAAGAATGGCATCAGAACTTTATTATGTCTGGTCTCTTGGTATCATCTTAAGGAGCTTTTATTACATGTTACACATGTGCAGTAAGGTGAGTGAATTGTTTTCAGATGTTTCAGAGTGAAAGAGCAACTTTTGGAAAATGCTTGAAAACGCTAGTGTGGATGGAGAGTACTTCGAAATTAAATGCTGTTTTCTCATATATCCAGATTAATGTGGATGCATTCGCCATTCTGACCATCAGAAAGCTGATTGTTTGAAAATTACGTCTGTGTGAGAAAATCCTTTCAAGCATGTAAAGCTGCAGTCCATAACTTTTGGCGCTCTAGCTGTTAATAAACAGAACTGCATTGCGTCTTGGGGAAGAACATTGTAGCCGGAGCTACTTCTCTCTGTTTATGTCTATGACGAGTCACCCAGGTACTGGGATTCTCCGCAGCGGTGCCGACACTACCGGTGTAAGATAGTCTGAATTAAACACTTATTATAGGTGTACCATAGTGATTCAGGATAAGACAAAAACATGGTTTGGAAAATGGATTCATGATGTACTCGCTCATTATATATAATTTTTTACATTTTAAACACAAAACAGTTAAGAACTGCAGCTTTCAGTTTAACTGTGCATTTTATAATAAATGTTGTAAAAAAAAAAAAATATATATATATATATATATATATATATATATATATATATAAATAACTAACAATAGAAACAAAATTATATATGGGAAATTAAAGCAAAATTATTTTAAAACTTTGTTTTAAATAAAAGAGGGGGGTGAAAGGTGATGTATGTGATGCCATATTGTCTCTTTTAACCTACTATAAAAGCCTGAAACAGCAGAAAATGTTGAAATATATTTGAGGATAAATCCTATAGGCACGAGAGGCTGATGCATCTGAATTCTCTGTGACTTGTGAATGGTGGATACAATGACTTTTTGAAAGGTCACTACATCATAATATTTCAGATTATCTAGCATATTTATGACAAATTGTTTTGCACTTCAAAAGAAATATTTTATTTTGAGTCATCAGATTACTTTTTAATCATTTGTTCAGAACCTTAGGGAGATACAGACCATGAAAAAAGCATTACCATGAATCATGTTTAGCTTTAGAGAAGCCATCAGCATCATGATGACGTTTGTGCTGAGCACTGGGACAAACCACAGACTCTAGAACTGAAGAAATTAATGGTGATGAATCTGTTTAAGATGCTCAGAGGTATTCACCTGTGTTTGGGGCACAGCCTATACCACCTGCTTCTTCCATTTTCTTACCAAATGTGTTTTTCATTGCTTGTTACTCAATATGAGTCAACACCTTCAGATATAAAGAATATATTATGAAAAAATAACATGAAAAACCAAAAGAAAACGATAAAAGAATGTTTGTTTTCTAATTGTTTTTTGTTTTTTTGTAAAAAGTGTATAGTCTCTCTACTCTCTAGCGACATGAGGTATGAAATCGTGTTAGTATTTAGTTTTTTTTCCTGGACAACAATAACTGAATCTCTGATGTCTTGAGTCCAGTTCACCTTTATTCCTCAACCAAAATGATGATGTGATGTTTTATTCATAATTACCACAGACATAAAGCAAAAAAAAAAAAAAACACAAGTATCATCAGCAAAACTTGAATTAGCTCAGCGATTTACTGAAGAGCAAGTACTGAACGCAATCAAATATTAGTGTCACTGTCACTTGATCGTGGATCTGGTGAAGAAGCTTTCAGCGATCAAAATATTGATTTTGAAGACATTGGAAACAATAGTTTTGAGAATATGGTTGAGATCGCGAATATGAGCCAGTAGCGGAATGTACTAGGGAAAATGATCCAGTGATGATGTTAAAAAAAAAAAGCATCTGCTCAAACTGAACCCTTCCAAGTTCCAAAAGGTAAAGAAATATGCTTTATTTTATTCTTTTGTAAATGTTATTAAACTATCAAGAGAGTTTTTTACTATTGCGGCAATCAGAGGTTAAAATGTATTGTGTTTCGGAGTGGAGGGTGGACAAATTGAAACTGGGGGAGGGGGTAACAAATCAGATCTGAGGGGGTGTGATGGCTACGGCCTATCACCTTAGTTCCAAACATTTGATTACCGTTTTATTATTTTATCTCTTTAGTTTGTTGCACTAATTATTATTTATAGTCAGCTAAACTAGGATATTTAAATAATGAACACAATACAGTGCTTTGCCTTTAAATTGATTTACAGGGAGTGCACTAATCACATGTTTCTTTGGACCTGTTGGGGGCGGTCCCTTCCTGGTTGGGCAAAAGGAGTGTCTTCTTCTTCTTCTTCTTCTTCTTCTTCTTCTTCTTCTTCTTCTTCTTCTTCTTCTTCTTCTTCTTCTTCTTCTTCTTCTTCCAAGGAGTGGCTAAGGGCTGAGGAGACCTATATCCGGGAGTCAGCTCGTTAGGCCATACCATGTCTCACCATGTGTCAAGGGGGATTTTGTCTTGAGTTAGCTCTTGAGTTCTCAAGTGTTAGTTGTTTACCCCTTCTATGTTATGTGGTTTTGTCAAGCTGTTATATAAGCTCCCTTCTGTGCGGGTGTGGGAGAGTCAGTTTTTTTTTTTTTGTTCAGTTAATCTTGTCTTACGAGTCTATGTATTTAAGCTTATATTTAGTTACCTTTTTTGTTGACCTCTTTTAAAGGTGCCATATGTTAAAATTGAGGTAAAAATATCCAAAAAATGAGCTACACGTATCAGAAGAATGAGAAGAAATAAGTGCAAAATGTCATTAAAAAAATGACAAGTTATAGTGCTGCCGAGATATAAACCTGAATTAGCATGCTAAATTACTAGCCCCGGCCCGGCCGGTGTCTAATACCAGTTTCGGCCATGGGTGGCGGTATGCGGGCAACATACATAACCACCAGCCAAACTGCAACACACGAATAACTCGCACGGCTTGTATCTCTTTAATCTCTAAAAATCTCCAAATGCTCCACGTGAAACTGCGGTTTTACTATAGTGTCAATTGATTTGATTAATATGCGCGAGGGAGAGAGAGCAGGACCGCGCTCGTGTTGTTTGTAGACGTGAGAGTGCGCGCGCGCGGCCGAGCTCTCGCTCTCTCTCTCTCTCTCTCTCTCTCTCTCTCTCTGCTCGTAATGCGCCCTGTCAAGTGCAGTCATTCTATTCTACATCCCTCACCGATCAAATTAGGCTTTGGCGGGACAAAGCGGACTATTTGACGGTTTTAGAAGATTAACAACCTGAAACTAAAAAACAGACTAGAGTAGGCCAACTTTCTGGAGGTATACTGCCCCCATTTGGTATGGAATATGTGGAGTATGAATTGATTTTTTGACATAAGGCACCTTTAAGGCCTAGTTATTAAATTTGGTCTTTATGTAACTTTCCAATATTTTGGGTAATAAACCTCTTTTTTTGAAACAGTCTCCTGTGTCCTCTTGCCTCACTGTCTTGGTCCCTGACAGGGGGAAATGCCCCCTTTCCCCTTTTTTGATATTATTGTGTGTGTATTTGACTGTTTAAGTGCAAATAAGTAGCAAGAAAGAATCATCAATAAACATGTCTGTGATTGGCTTCATCAAACATCAAATAAAGCTAAAAATCAATTGAAATTGTAAAATGTGTTCTATTTATCATCACTCATCCGAACGGATATGGAAATGTTGGTGTTTTTCAAAGCTAATGACAGGTGAAGTTGTGGAACATGTTTCTTGTCAAGGATCAGTGATGATCCTTTACAACTGTGAAAGTGAAACTGTCAGTCAGGGCACTTACAGGGAAACACTTGAATGAGATCATACATTTTTAACACACTTTGGAATGCCACTGTGTGTGTGCTATTAACTTCACGTTGGCCTTGTTTGTGACCCTTGCTGTCATTAAAGGTTTTTTCTTTTCTTATTACTGCAATGCTTTCCTTATCTCTGATTTCCTAGAGGCTGTTGAGTCATCAGCAGGGAAAGCGGTTTATCTCTTTCTAATGATGCTCTGTTCACTGGCTTCATCACAGATTGCCCTGCACACGAGGCCATGAGCTGTAAATCATCATGCTCCTAAATGTTGGCACCATGGCAACCAAGAACGAAATGGTTGAGAAATGACTTTGGAATCACAAAGCTTTAATTTAGGCTTTAAATCAAATGTGACTTCATCAGAGACCTGTACAACAGTGTCTGATATATGATGGGACTGGAGCTGACTGATTAAAGTGTAATCCAGGTCATACATTCCTTGTGGTTGTGACGGCCTAGACTGCTAACGATTCATTTGAAGGTGACAATGAAGTGAGAGTTACTGTGATAATCAAGCTCTGTATCATATCAGCAATGTGCCTTTGATCAAGGCACTTCAGCCCAGTTCAGCCGTAGGGACTGTACATGCAATTAATGTTGCATAAGCTGCTTTTTAAAGAACATCTGCGAAATGGCAAGTGAGTAAATAGAATATATTATATTCAATATTTTTCTTTGAAAAGTTCAGAGCTCAAGGCTAAAATATTTTTCTTTAAAAAAGTTCAGAGCTCAAGGCTAATATATGTTTTTGAATGTTTAAAAAACACATTATTTCCCAAATATTTTACATAATTGCAGTACCTCTCTTTCCAATCTGTTAGTAACTGTCTGTTTAGTTACTATCTGCCCCTCCTTCCAAAAAGCACAATGTTGTTTGATTGGTCGACTGTACCAGTGTGTTGTGACTGGTCAATCGTTTTGAGCGTGTTTCGAAAATGTCCTTACCATAACTGCAAGTTTCAACACACTGCTAACACAACTGAACCAGGCGTCCTCCCCTTTTTTGGTTTTGCCTTGGGCTGGATTTATTTAAATGAGGAATATTGTGACGTGTATGTTCCTGAAAGAAAACTCAAAACTACAATCGAGGGGTTTAATGAGTTCAGAAACAGTGATTACTGATATAGAGATTATGCCTTTGTGCTTTGTTGTTTAGCAAACCGTTTTTTTGCTCAAACAGCAACGTTACACACTAAATAAAGTCGGGTAACACTAATTTGCAGTGTCCTAGTTACACATGTTGCATGCAGTTACTATAGTCATAACTATAAATTATGCATAATTACAAGCAACTAGCCCTAAACCAATATGAATCCTAACCCTAAGCCTTACATGTAAGTACATGTAGTTAATTCATATTACTCAGTACATAAATGTATAATTAAACTGTAACAAGGACATCTTAAAATAAAGTTCAACCGAAAGTTGAAAATGTAAAAAAGCATTTCTGTCAGGACCACCATCGTCAAATACGATTGACAATTAGCATACAGTTTGGATTGGTGGCATAATACTGTTCTGGGCAAGAACTCCCTATGCATCCATGCAGCCTAGCATGGATAAGAGCAGGGAGAGCAGCAATAACCCCTCTTAGGATAAACAGAACAGAACCAACATGAGTGTATTGCAAATATCATTACTTCAAAATTTTAATGTACAACATAATTTGAGAATTTAGTCTGTTTCAAAGGGGAATCAGAATCCCAAATCCTGACTTGACGAGAGGAGGAGCGTAATTACCTCCTGAGAAACGTGATAGCTGCTGATAATACTGAAGGAGCTTATATATGAATGCTGTGATGGGTGTTGTATTCCTATAGGTAGACGTGGATCAGCTGAGAGTCATCTGATGCGAGCTTGACTAACGTGACCTGCCAGAACTGACGCTATGCTTGATAATTAGAATATAGTTTGAATCTATGGAGATCATTTTAATCTTCCATGGTAACAGTTGTAAATCTCTCTCAGGCATTATGGGTAATGTAGTTATTTACTGGGAATTAAGCTACTGTATTAAACATGGTTATTTAAAAATATATTTATATATATAATTTTATAAAACATTATTATTTGAAAAATAATCAAATTTACTGTTGCGCTTTGTTGCATTTCACTAAAAAATGTTTGACATTCTAATAATATGACATATTGGTTGAAACATAGGAGGAAGCAGGATCCACATGCAGCACACTTTATTAAATAAACTAAAAACTTAACGAACAGGACTCGGGAACAGGACTCGGGAACAGGACTCGGGAACAGGACTCGGGAACAGGACTCGGGAACAGGACTCGGGAACAGGACTCGGGAACAGGACTCGGGAACAGGACTCGGGAACAGGACTCGGGAACAGGACATACAGCATAACAACATTAAGAACTCACAAAGACTGAACTAGACACAGGGCTTAAATACACAGGCAAACAAGCTAAACAAGATAACAAGGGGGCGTGGTTAATCAGAGACACCTGGGAAGACTAATAGACATAAAACATAACGGGGAACTGCTAAACATGGGACAAGACAGGGGAACACAGACTGGAATCATGACAAAAAAAAACACATTTAATGCTAATACTTGTTCCATGTCCTATATTGTTTTAAAATACAGTGGTTTTATGAGAGGTCTTCTACATCATCAGTCTGCTGTCCGTTACAATGCAAAAATGATGTGTTGTGTTAACTGTAGGGACTGGGCGAGGTGAATCTGAATAACTAAATACATCCTAGCGAAAATCCCAAAGCCTTCAGGCCCAAAAAGCCTGGATGTAAATTAACATATACACACACACACACACACACACACACACTCACAACCACACACGCATCCCCCACAAGTGAAGCCCGCTCAGGACAGAGCGTGGTGTCCAGTTACGAGACATTTTTATGACTGACTGGAATGTCCCAAAGAAGGATCCAAAAGAAACTTCTCTTTTTAAAAGACATTTAACCAGATATATTCAATGTGTTTTTATGTGTGTCCATTTGCCCATGCCACATTGGAATGACTATGATTTTATCGTAGCTTAAAGTTAATTACAAATACCTTCATTATGCATTTTTAAATATAACTGTCTATTCTCATAACTTGTACACATAGTTCTGGACACCTCCAGAATGCTTTCGGTGTGATCAATCAGAATACGTATAGTAATATCCAGTAAAATATAGTTTACTATGTTTTCCATCTTTGGAGTGAAAAGAGACCAAAACTAACATCACTGGAGTTCTTAGATAACAGCGTTTACGACCCAAAGGAATGTTCACAGAACTATGGCTCTCTCTGAATTCTAACCAAGGAGGAGATATATATATATATATACATACGCTATTATATATCCATTTGAGAATTGTATGAACAATGTATCTAAGTTCCCTATTTCATGAGTTGCCTTTTTGTGGTTTGGTCCATGTTTCTCGACAACTCTAATGGGATAATGTTTCAAACTTTGCCAACTAATGTTTAACCAAATCCATTTGTGGCAAGTTTGGTCTCGATAAACTCCAATTTTCATTCCCCATTTGTTAATTGACATTACATTTTGCTAAACTTTGTGACACATTAGTATTATAAGAATTGTGAAGATTCTTCTCTTAAACACCCAATGAAACTAGAAATTTAATTGCCTGGTTAGAACACAAAGGATCATAAAAATTCCCTCCAAAGGGACAGCTCCTGATTGGACCCTCTTCCAAAAGAAGGCGGAAACGTCAGGTCTTCAAAAGGACTGAATACCAGTTTATCCCTCTCTTACTTCTCTCGTCCTCGTGTCATAATGTCACGTCTCGCCTCCGGGCGAGCTCTTCGCCTTTCTTTTATTTGTTTCTAGTTTAGTTTGTGTTTTTCAGTCTTAGATAAGCCTCCGTGTTGAATTCCAATCGTCGAGTGAAAAGAACACCACATGACACATCTCTTCAGCAAATCCATCTACAAGGGACCTTTAAACGAGCGCGGGCTCGCTTTGAAGGAGAAACACGCGCATCTGACCACGTGACGCGCCGGACCGAGAGACGCACGCGCGCTTCTTCACCAGCCATGCAAAGATGTAACGTTAACTCCGCGTGATTTCACCGTAGGGATCTTTATTTCATTTCTTTGTTAGTCAAAGTTTTGTTTTCTGTAGTCGACTCTGTTCACTTCCACGAAGTGAAGCGAACTTAGCCGAACTATTTTCCTTTGGTAATGTTACCCCAAAGACTTTGAACCTCCGTTCAACACGCGCGCCAAGAAGCACCACGTGACGCTTCCTAAAGGACTCCGCTCGCGCAGGAATGCCGCGACACAGAGAGACCCAGAAATTTGTGCAAGTATATCTCTTTATAGAGCTTCTAAGAAGCATTAAGATGATGTTTTCGTGTTGTTACAGACAGGTGACTGTCAGGGTGAATGTTGCCAATGCTCTCTCTCTCACTCCCTCTCCCCCTCTCTCTCTCTCTCACACGTGTATCCATTGTCCAAACGCCCCGCGTTGTTGTCATTGTCTGTTAATGTTTGTAAATACATGTATTCCTGTAACGTAGTAAATACATAAGTAGTTCTGCCTTATTAAATTCATTATATTCATTTGATTGATGTACTGCCTCTGCTCATTTTCCAAGTCCCTTAAGTGCCAAAGGTCTAACTTAAGCTACAAGCTTTACAAATTAAAGATACTTTAAAGAGTATTTGGTTTATAGGGCAGAAAACCCAATTCTAGTGGCCACAGAATTGCGTTTCCTGAAATCCTATAAAGTAGGATGATATTGTGGATCCCCACAAATATTATTCTGACAATTGAGCTAATTAATTTTGCCTGTTTTGTAAGACGTGGTCCGTGTAATTAATTATAATCAACTTGTGGTTAATTGCAGGGATACACATGCATGCATGCAGGTAAAATGACACATTTCCCTTAGCGGGAGATTTATTAACATGTAAGACTGATCTAATCCAAACATGTATGAATAATTATTAATTACCAATTATTAATTATGATATGCAAATTCCCCCACGGATTAGATCCGCCCCTGTTTTACCGCCCACAGCCTGTTTTAGTCTGTTGTCATGTACAAAGCCATAGCGTGAAGCAAAAAATTCCAACCTGGTGGGCTCCTCATACATTTCTAAACGGCACCGTATTTCATTATTGAGAACTCCACAGTTATAAAACTGTAAACATGCCCTTGAGAGTTCAGACTGCAGGGAAAGTCTGGTATGTTTAGAGACTGTTACTATGATGGCTGTGCTATGTGTCTAAAACTCGCCGCTCGATTTTGCCAGCTCTCGCAGCACATGTCTATGCACTGCGATCTCTCTGACCTCAGAAATCTGACCTCAGATCATGACGTGCACAGATGCAAAGCCAGACAGAAACTAACCAGCTTGTCCCTGAAGGTTCTTTAAAAGCACTGCAGATAAATCATGCAGTTGTGTGTGTTTAGATGTGTGTGTTTGAATACCGGTAAAGGAGTGAATGTGTGCATGAGCTTTTGTCATTTGGCCATTTTCTCTAATTCTTTTGGCATAGACATGTTACATTCTGTGTACAGTATATTATTGTAGCAATGTTAGTAGTTCAAGGGAAGGAGGCGGAAACCAGCGAACGTTAAAACATTTTTATATATAAAAACACAAAACGAAAGTAAAAGTGGCATCCCCTCACGGATGACTGCCGCACACACATAAACAAAAGTCCAGGCCTGGTCCTCTTCCCTCCTTTACTATCGTCGCTCCGCTCCTCCGTGAGATACGAGACCAGTGCGGTGCACAGGTGACGCAAGTTAGTAATCACGCCATCGTTCTCACGCAGTTCTCTCACGGTCCTCAGCCTTGTACCCTCAGCCTCAGTAATGATGATCTGTTTCAATCAGCATTCAGCGATTTTGCATTGAGCGAGAAAATTGTGTGGAGAAAGGAGGGGTGATTTGAACACACCAAATATGCAGCTTTCCAACACGGAGCAACAAATTAAAATCCCAGCAGATGCAACGCTCAAAGCATGTAGGTTGCCTGAGTTGACATGCTCTTTAGTCAACTTTTAGTTGTTTAGTTAACATCAGAGTCTCACACAACTTACATATTACAACAGATGTTAGGGTTTCTTTTGTTGGATACATAGTACATATTTTCTCAATCTTGCATAAACATTATGATGTTGTTAGCAGGTGACGTCTAGAAACTTTGATTACCATGTCCAAACAAGTACATCAGATTGCTTTTGTCACTTTCATTTTTCAGAGTAAAGTGTTTAAAATAAACAGTTTTAGTGAGAAAGAAACATGAGGCACCTGAGTTGTATTTTTAGATTTATTCAAATTATGTCAGGATTATCAAGATTTTAGAAGTCATTGATATAATTTTGTTGTGAGAAGAGTGTCCATTCTAAATGTCTCTTCTATTCACGGAATAATAACTTAAAGTGAAATATTTGGCAGCTGTTGCCACCACTGATCTATAATGATGTCATAAAAAGTGAAGCCACTGGACCACCATATTAGTATTCCCTATTCCCTCACATTCCATTGAATTTATAGAAAATCATCTGATTTTAATTGAGAAAACATTAAGTCAGTGTTTTGATATCTGAAGGCTATACAAGGCAAACGTTTTACACATTGAAATGGTTATTTGTTCAAACTCAGGAATTTCCCATGCTTATTAAAAGTTACATTCATCTTCATTATACAGTAGCAAAGATCAGATCAGCTGATAGAAATGAAATCTCAACTTTTGTATTACAAATATCAAAATGATTCTTCTGAAATCTGAATCCAGGCGTATGCTTTATAAGGCATGCGCATACAACTTAATTTTGCCTTCAGTTATTCACGGTGGTAATGTAATTAAATTGTTATATAATATTAATTTTATTCACACCGTAACTGTAAATGATTCAACAGTGTTTTCATTAACATCATGTATTTAGAAGCAGTAAACATAAAAACGTAAATGTTGGTTAAATGAATAATTAGCTCAACAATATAAAGTAACACTTCATTCATTTGCAAACTGTCATGCTAATAAAAAGAAATATAATTTGAGCTGACCTGTAGCTTTTAACAATTTCCAAGATCTCCAATTGGTCAACAAAAATACATCAGGAAATAACATAAATGCTTCACAAATTATTCATAGAAATAATGCTGACTGCATATGGATTTTAAGATATGAAGCTTTATATTCAAGCATTTACTGTCACTTATACTGTCACTGATTTTAATACAGTATGCAAAATAGTAAGTAATATTATTGTAAATAATATTTTAATATAAATACAAATAGTATTGTAATATGTATTGTATATTTCAAATCTATTTCTACTAATAATCACAGATATATATTCATGTTTATTATTTCCTGCATAATTACGTACATAAAGATATATGATATAAAAATAACTCAACCACTGAAGATTTCTGTTAACATTATTCCGCCTCATGTTGAAGTTCCGAAAGTAATTGGTTCACTTCCAAGCAGGAGTCGCATCATGTTATTGCAGCAGTATGTGCACTAAATACCCACTGGGTAGAGTTCACAGTTATGGTGTAGACTACTGTCCACCGGGACTTGCTTTTGCTGTAAATAAAGAGCTCACCTCCAATTACAGATTCTCCATGAGCCTGGTACAAGTTCAAATACTTGAGACTAAGAGGAGAAAAGAGCATAAATGGAATTTTGAAGGAGGAAACCAGAGGGAGAAAGAGCCATACTCTCTGCTAATGAATGATGTACATGTCTATTAGTGACAGACTCTCTTGACTCCCCTTCTCTTAAAGAATCCGCATGTCTGGTCTGGCAGAAAAAAGGCTGAGGGGAGTGTCATGTGTAACCCAGGTTAAAAAAAAAAAAAGCATTAACACATGAATGAGCAGAATATTTAATGTTATGTTATTTTCGTGTGTTTTAGAACAGCCAATTAAAATAATTTTTGTTTGGAAGGACCGACCAATGAGAGTTGAGAATGTTGTGTAGCACACTTTTGTTTTCCGGATTTCACATGCGGTTGGAGATTGCGCTCTTTTTAATCGCCAGAGCAAAGGAGAGCAGACGTGACAAAGATCTCTCCAAAGAAATTTGATTATTTGATTTATCCATTTGTGAAAAATTGATTAGAATTGAAGTTATATTGGTCCAGAGACGATGTAGCGAAAGAGGAGAAGTGAAATTTGATGTGAAAGAGACTGTTTAATGTGTGACGCAGTTGCGAAGAAGCAGCCTTTTTTGTGACCTTGTATTCAAGGTCAGGTTTTTTTCCCCCTGTTTTTTTCTTTTTGTCTTTTCTGATTTTATTTCATCATCATCCTGTCAAGTGCTTGCTGTGAATCGTTGAGTCGAAGCTGCATTTAAATCTATGCTTTCCGGATTGGAGTTCCTGGATTCCTGGTTTTCGTTTTAACTCATGATCACGGAGGGAGTCGGGACTGGCGAGCCGCACGGACCTAACAGCGAGTCGTGATTGTATGAAACGTCTACGGTTACGTATGTAACCCTCGTTCCCTGAGTAGGGAACGGAGACGTTACGTCGGATGACGACGAATGGGGTTTCGCTTATTCACAACTGGCTGAAATCGTCAAACGACAATGGTATTGTTCGTTACTCAGTCTCTCCTCGTGACTGAATCCTTTCAATTGAACAGTGAAAAGTGTAACTGTTGTTATTTAAATTTCCTACCATCCTCATTGGCAACGATAATGTCAGTTCCCTTTCGTTGTCACTCCGAGTTAGGTTTAGGGTAGGTTCAGGGTTAGTACCTAGTTATTACCCAGTTATTGTAATTACTATAATAAGTACATAGTATGTACATGGGGAACAGGACTCTAAAATGAAGTGTTACCGATTCGTTGGTCATCGGCAATATGCTCTGGCCAGCACCCCTGTGAACGGGGCTTTCTCCCTGGCATCTCCCTCACCTGTCTCAGTGGTGTCAACTTCATTGTCATGTTCTTGTTCTACTAACAATGTTTGGTCATCATTATTGCCAGCAGTTTGAGACAGATAATCTGTATTTTGGCTAGCATCCTGTGATGGGGGTTCGGCCGCTGCTGTCGCCGGTAGGGTTACAGATGCTAGACCAAAGAAAGAGGTCACTTTTGGTAGACTGAATAAAGCTTTTCTTTTGTTGTCATATCTTTCGTTTTTCAGCACCACTGGCATATGTACGTTTCATTTTCCTCTTAAAATTATTTTCCTGCTCAAAATAACATTTTAACTTAACGCCAAAAAAGGCAAAGGTATAAACAAATAAACTACCGGTATTATATTTCAGATGACTTAAGCCGTTCAGGGGGCGGTAAACGTCGCCATGGTAACCGCAATTTAGACCAATCAGAGACGTCAGTGTTATGTAGTATTTCTCCAGAAGATCGAAAATAAAACATGTTTTTCTTAAAACAAGGTTGATTTCATACTGACTTGTGGTTTTTATAGGAGCAGAAACTTTCGTTTCACAACCTTGTAGCTTGTGGTCAGTCTACCTTGCATGGTTTAGACATTATGGCTGAAAATCAATATTTTGAAATGAATCGTGTTTTGGGGGCCCCCTTGGAGGGCGGGGCCTGTTTCAATTGAAACAGGTGAAACATAGGTAAGGTCGCCACTGCTTCAGAGACTGCACTGAACTCATTTTGAAACCTGAGGGGTTAAATCCCTGTGAAGGGAATTAAAGGTGAATTTATTGGGGTTATTTGTTTTTGTTTTACTGTATTACTTGATCAAATGTATTTTTTTCCCTTTTTTTATTTTGTTTTGAAAATTAGAAACCAGACCTAGTTAACAAAATTTTAAAAGGTATCAAATAAGAAATTTAACTTTAATTTAAAATTTAAAATTAAGTCATAAGGTGAGTCATTACTGGTGGTGACTAATTCGATTTTTTAAATTTGTATTTTTTTCGAAAGAAACTGAATGAAATACAAGTGAAACCTAGAAGGGAACAAACAAGAGGTTAGGGACCGTTCGGTATGGAATGGACCACCGGAGGAAAATAGGAGAGGGTCATGTCTTTTTATTCTTGAATTCCTGCAGGAGCGCTTCTCCACAGGGTTATCCCCCTCCACACTAAAGGTGTATGTGGCGGCACTAGCTGCTTACCATGTCCCTTTCAGTGGAGTTTCCCTTGGGAGACACCCGCTTATAACTCATTTACTTCGTGGCACATTGAGGCTGAGGCCAGCAGTTCGTACGAGGGTGCCGACCTGAGGATCTGGCCATTGTATTAGAAGGTCTTTCCCTAGCTCCTTTTGAACCTATCGAAGATGTTCCTGAGAAGTTTCTCACTTTTAAAACTATCTTTCTTCTTGCTATCTCCTCACTAAAAAGAATCGGAGATTTGCAGGCTCTGTCGGTTTCACCCTCGTGCCTGGAATTTTCGCCTGGCATGGTTAAGGCTTTTCTGCATCCTAGACCAGGTTACGTTCCCAAGGTCCCTACTAATGTTGTTAGACCTACAGTTCTGCAGGCTTTCTGTCCTCCTCCATTTTTGTCGTCAGACCAGGAGAAACTTAATTTACTCTGCCCTGTTAGGGCGTTAGACGCTTATGTCCACAGAGCTGCCCTGTGGAGGAAATCAGAACAACTATTTGTGTGTTTTGGGCCACCTTGGAAAGGGTGTCCCGCGTCTAAACAAAGAATGAGAAAGTGGGTGGTCGAGGCTATCTCACTTGCTTATGAGTCGGCTGGTCAGCCTTCACCTTTGGCTGTACGAGCCCACTCTACCAGGAGTATAGCTGCTTCTAAAGCTTTATTGTCAGGAGTTTCCCTGAGTGATGTTTGTGATGCGGCTGGATGGTCTTCACCGCATACTTTTATTAAGTTCTATGACCTAGACTTAAGCTCTACCCCTGGGGCACAGGTGCTCTCGTCCTCTGTGCGCTAGTTCTCACATGACGGTCACTTGGTCCTATGGCGACGTGGGTATTCGCGTTCCCACAGCTTTTGATGCATCTCGAAGTTCCCTTGAAAGTTCCCTGATAGGGAACGAGACGCTGCGTCGTTCCGCCATACTCCCGGTATTCCCATTAGCGCTTCCTTCAGGCCTATCAGAAGCTGATGAGCTTGTGTTTTTGGGGTGCTTTATAGTTTCCTGGTCGATGACGTCACCCGCCTATGACGTTCCATCTCTCCATTGGGCTGATTCCATACGTGCTTCATGACGCGCAACGCAGGGGCGTTCCCACAGCGTTTGACGCAGCATCTCATTCCCTATCAGGGAACTAGGGTTACATACGTAACCGAGACGTTTTGCATTCAACAAACAAAACAATACATTTGGTTAAACCTTATACCTTGTGTGAGTGGCTCATTATTGTTGTGACATCCTTATTCTCTGCAGACGAATTTTAGTATGATTGAACTGGTCCATACTCAGACTTTGTGTCTGTATCAAATTGAGTGAAGGGTTACACATGTCCACGGTCATCTGTCACATGGCACTGCTGATGGGAGTTTCTCGCATGCTTCAGCTACACATCTCCTCTTGTATTGTTGCACGGATTGGTGTATCCAGTAGGTACCTTTATGAAGGAATGTCGCAGGTGAACCTAATCAAATGAACTGAGACTCGCATTGTTTTTAATCCGTGCTCTAAGCGACATATATGATTAGTTTTCGGTGCTCAGAGAGGTGATCGCTGACTGTTTACTCTAGCCCAAATAAAATGAAATCCTTTATGACATTCTATTGAAGTGAAAGAAATGCTCTTCATAATAAAGATATGATAAATAAGTAATTGCACTGAGAGACATTATGTCTCCGCAGTGCTGTGTCTTCCTACCTGCTCAGAATTTTAATAATAGATGTTTCCTGTACCTCTTCACTTTTTCGAAATGCCAGTGTTATCAGCACTTTTCCCCCGCATTTTTCCTCTTAATCAATGTCAAGCAGCACAGCTCACACTATTTTGATTTTAGAATACTTTAGTATTCTGACATTCAAATGACATCATCTGCCATATATTTTTTTCTGTTTAACAGGACAACCCTGTTAACCACTGTATGTTCATTTAGAGCAATTTTAGAGCACTATGCTGAGAGAATGAAAATGTGTGTGTGTGTGTGTGTGTGTGTGTATACAAATAGTATAATTTGACTATGCCTGTGAGATTCAAAATGTCCTCAGTATTCAAAAATGTCCTCACTAATATACTGAGGCCTGTTGAACACCGAATAATGTGCAAGTTTAAAAGGCTTATATTTTAAAAGGCATATTTAAAACTAGTGTTTCACACTGTGACATTTATGTTTAGGGGTAGAGCTCAGGTTAGGCAATACAAAATAGAGTGGGCTCCATAAATATTGGCACCCTTGGTAAATATATGAGCAAAACTGACTAAAAATTTGTCTTGGCAATTACTTCTAGTCTTTTATTCAAAATACTCACATTGTCACGGTGTGGGTTTGTCTTGTCATGTTTAGTGGTTCCCTGTCTGTCTATTAGTCTTCCCAGGTGTTTCCCGTTAACCACGCCCCCTTGTTATCCTGTTTAGATCGTTTGCCCCTGTATTTAAGCCTTGTGTTTCAGTCCAGTCTTTGTGAGTTCTTGTATTGGTTGTATTGATGTAATGCTGTATGCACGCTGTCCTGTTCCTGAGTCTAGAGACCAAGTCTGTTTAAGTTTCTAGTTTATTTCAATAAAACATTGCTGCACGTGGATCCTGCGTTTGCCTCTGCTTCAGCTGCTTCACAACAGAAGAACTCACCGCACCGAGATCCAGCAGCAGCCATGCCAACCCTGTGCCCAGACACCCGAATTATGTGTCTCCGTCAAGGAGATCGACCAATTGAGGCTTATGTGATGGACTTTCTGAAGGATGCTCATCTGACTTGCATGGACGAGGTATGCTTGATGATATTTTTCCGCGGAGGACTGTCTGAGCCACTCAGCTACCTTATGCCATTACATGACCCTAGCTGGACTCTTGAGTTTTATATCGACTTGGCCCTGCAACTGAGCGGCTCAGCTTTTACTGTGGGTTTGGTGGACAAGGCTGAGGATCTTCACGCCATACCTGCCCAGTCTGAGCTTCACGTCAGCCACGTCCAGCCAGAGCTTCACGTCAGCCACGTCCAGCCAGAGCTTCACGTCAGCCACGTCCAGCCAGAGCTTCACGTCAGCCACGTCCAGCCAGAGCTTCACGTCAGCCACGTCCAGCCAGAGCTTCACGTCAGCCACGTCCAGCCAGAGCTTCACGTCAGCCACGTCCAGCCAGAGCTTCACGTCAGCCACGTCCAGCCAGAGCCAGTCTTTGAGCAAGAGCCAGAGCCAGTCTTCAAACAAGAGCCAGAGCCCATCGCCTGTTCGCCGGAACCGGAACCAATCACCTACCCGCCAGAGACTGAGCACACCACACGTGAGTCCACACGAGAGAACGCAGCGCTGATTGTGATGTCTGCGGCGATTCTGTGTGTGTGGGCTACACACACATCAGCTCTGGTCCATGAGTCCAGTTCCGAGTCCCATGAAGTGCTGGCCCCGTCCAGTTCCGAGTCCCATGATGTGCTGGCCCCGTCCAGTTCCGAGTCCCATGATGTGCTGGCCCCGTCCAGTTCCGAGTCCCATGATGTGCTGGTCCCGTCCAGTCCTGCGCCAGAGCCCGCTGATCCTGCGCCAGAGCCCGCTGATCCTGCGCCAGAGCCCGCTGATCCTGCGCCAGAGCCCGCTGATCCTGCGCCAGAGCCCGCTGATCCTGCGCCAGAGCCCGCTGATCCTGCGCCGCCACTGTCGTTTGCAAGGGCTTCACCACCCTGGCCCTCGCCTCGTCCTGCTCCGCCCTGGCCTGCTCCGCCCTGGCCTGCTCCAGGCTACGACCCCGTAGCTACCCCCAAGAAATTTTTTGGGGGGGGCAGTAGGCCACCACCATGGTCTTCTCCGCCGTGGCCGCCCGAGGGTCCGACAGCGCAGCCCGAGGGTCCGACAGCGCAGCCCGAGGGTCCGACAGCGCAGCCCGAGGGTCCGACAGCGCCGCCCGAGGGTCCGACAGCTCCGCCCTGGCCGCCCGAGGGTCCGACAGCTCCGCCCTGGCCGCCCGAGGGTCCGACAGCTCCGCCCTGGCCGCCCGAGGGTCCGACAGCTCCGCCCTGGACGCCAGAGGGTCCGACAGCTCCGCCCTGGCCACGCCCACAGTCTGCTCCGCCGTGGTCACGCCCACAGCCTGCTCCGCCCTGGTCACGCCCACAGCCTGCTCCGCCCTGGTCACGCCCACAGCCTGCTCCGCCCTGGTCACGCCCTCAGCCTGCTCCGCCGTGGCCACGCCCTCAGCCTGTTCCGCCATGGACACGCCCTCAGCCTGTTCCGCCATGGACACGCCCACAGCCTGCTCCGCCGTGGCCACGCCCTCAGCCTGCTCCACCCTGGCCGCCTGCACGTCCAGCTCCGCCCACGTTCCATGGCCCAGGTCCGCCCACGTTCCATGGCCCATGCCCGTCATTGCAAGGCCTCGGTCCCGTTCCCTGCGCGGACCTGGCCCTCCATCCCGCCCCCAAGTCCGCCTCCGCTTCTCCGCCCCCCTGAACTTTTTGGTGTTTTATGGGCGTCAGGAGCCGCCCATAGGGAGGGGGCTATGTCACGGTGTGGGTTTGTCTTGTCATGTTTAGTGGTTCCCTGTCTGTCTATTAGTCTTCCCAGGTGTTTCCTGTTAACCACGCCCCCTTGTTATCCTGTTTAGATCGTTTGCCCCTGTATTTAAGCCTTGTGTTTCAGTCCAGTCTTTGTGAGTTCTTGTATTGGTTGTATTGATGTAAATCTGTATGCACGCTGTCCTGTTCCTGAGTCTAGAGACCAAGTCTGTTTAAGTTTCTAGTTTATTTCAATAAAACATTGCTGCACGTGGATCCTGCGTTTGCCTCTGCTTCAGCTGCTTCACAACACACATACATATAACCTTTTAATTAAAGTCAAATAGCTCAAAGTAAAAATAAGAACATATGTATTCTACAATTATTGGCACACATACAAATTAGTAGTTAGTATAAATCTAACTGAAATATATTCCCATTCATATGTTTTTAAGTTACCTTAGTGGTCATGAACACTTAAGTGATACATTATGACGTCCTGTTTCACTGGGCTCTAAATATGAAGTGACACACAGGCCAAATTCCTATAGTCATCCATCACTATAGGAAAGACCTGAGAATACAGTAATGATGTGTGACTAAAGTTTGTTAAGCTGCAACCATGAAATCACTTCAAGATAATAGTTGAATTATTGAAATACTCATTTCCACTATCTGGGCAATAATTAAGAAGTTTAAATCAACTGGAGATGTTAACAATCTACCTGGAACAGGACGTGTCTTTATTGGCCCCACACGAACTGAGGGGGATGGTTCGAGTCGCCAAACAGACTGGAAGGATGTAAGTTGGTCAAAGGACTGTAAATTGGTCAAAAAGTCTCCAAAACCATGATCCGACCTCACCTATATAACCACAACTTGTTTGGGAAGGCTGCAATAAAAAAAGCCTTTGACCAAAAAGCAAACCCATCCACCTGAAGTTTGCCAGGTGTTACTGAACTTTCAGTGGGACTGGGTTTTATGGTCAGATGAGACCAATATAAAGATTTTTGGAAGAACATCAGAGGTGGGTTTGGCATAGACAGAAACATAGCCATGTAGAAAAGTACAGCCATCACCACTGTGAAGTATGGTGATGGATCTTTAATGCTGTGGGGCTCATTTTCTTCCAAAGACCCTGGAAAACTTGTTAGGATACACAGTATCATAAACTCCAACAAGTACCAGCAGATATTAAAGGAGCACCTGACCTACCCCGTCAGGAAGCTTAAACTGGGCCGTGGTTGGATCTACCAGCATGACAATGATCCAAAGCACATCTTAAAATAGACAACAGAACAGTTCACTGGACACTAGAGATGCACCGACTGACCAGCCAGGGACCGGAATCAGTCGATTTTCCGCATGCTTGGCCTGGACCGTTGACCGACCAGTCAGTCTCACGCCTTTCTGATTCTGAGCCGGTCCGTTTTGTTGTGATGCTCACACTCAGAGCGTTACACAACTGCTCCAAGACCTGGGTTGGAGATCCAAACGCAGCTTTATTAAAGGTAATCCACAATCATAATCCATATAACAGGCATGGGTCAAAACCACAGGGCAATCCAGATAATAACAGAGTCCAAGACGCAGGCAAAAAGGGAAAAACAGGGAATCGCGAAACACCACGAAAGTTTTCGGATCAACAAACGTATTTAGACACTTAAAACACCATCACCCAGCTGAACATGCCCAGTTTGAAGATTGGCTAAAGCAATTCATAGCCAGTCACATGTCAGCAGCCTCTCCTATCTTCCCTTGGTATGAGCAGTGAAAAGACAAAAGCATTTATGAGGAAAATTATGGAATTCATGCCCTGAATGACCAGCCGTTCTCAATAGTTGAGGACAGAGGCTTCAGAAATCTGTTGAATGACCTCAGCCCAAAATGCTCAATACAGAGTAGGTGGTACTTTTCCAAATTCGCATTACCCGAGTTGTTTAATCTCATCATGTCACCCATGCAGCCTGTTACAAGCCGATCATGAAGCAGCAATCAGTTTTACAACTTACATCTAAGTTGGTGTTACATCTTTGGACATCTAAAATAAGCAACTCATTTTCAGTTAATTGTCATTTCTACTTCTTTCTAGACAGTCACAGTGCACTTTATTTAAAGGGGTGATGAACTGAGAAATCAAATTTTCCTTGAGCTTTTGACATCTAAGAGGTCATCATATTATAAGAATATCCTGTAAATTTCAGAACTGAAAACGTCCTTGTTAGTCCAATAAATGCTTTTATTGACACCAGGCTCAGCAAACGACTCGTTTTTCAAAGTGGGGAACTATGACGTCAAAGAGGATAAAACACCACCCCCGCTGAAGAAGATCAACGCCTACTTCAACACGGCAACTTTAGCCCCGTCCACCGATTCGCGCATTACACGCATAGCTAAATAACATGGGCCTACCTCGTGATGACAAACCGGATCGAGCTACCGAGCAATAAACATGACATTTACAAAATATTGTGCAGTGCCTGGTTGTGGATGAAGACAGTCGCTGCATAAGCTTCCGCTGGATTCCAATAGGAATGCTTGGTTAAACTTTATTTTTAATGACGTTCCAGCTGATGTGGGTAAAACATTGTCCGTTTGTTCGCTTCATTTCACTGAGGATTGTTTTGTAAACAAGACATGTCGAGACAGGATTTGCAGACCGATTAAGATTGGTGCTGTGCCTTCTATATTGGATCCGACAGGAATGGTGCAACAATAAAATTTTTATTTAAAAAATAATAATAATCTGATAGGCTAGTATTGCATTGTTACAGATCGTTTGATATCTAATAATTATGTGTACATGTGTATCAGTCTAATCGTTACTGACGAGTGAGTTGAAACTCCTTATAATATGCAAAACTGTTATCCACTCACAGCAGTGGGCGTTTACTTCCAAGTCTTCAATGCGAGACGCCCATAAAAACCGAGCGTTTTTGAGCTAGGCTCAAAACTAGGGTAGAAAATAGCCTATTACTTATTCATTTTGATGTTTTTGAATGTAAAAACCAAGCGAGCGTCATAAGTTCACCTCAGACAACAATATAACATTTTTTAAAAAGCTAGTTCATGACCCCTTTAAAGAGTTGTTTAAGTGAAATAAGATCATATAACTTAGTGCAGTTAAGGGGAAATTGTAATGTTCAATGTTTTATTTTATTATGAAAATAACATTTTGCATTGAGGAAAAGTTAGTCAATTATAGTTCTTAGAAAGAAAATCGGAATCTGCAAAAATCTGTATTGGCAGGTCACACTTACCTATATATATATATATATATATATATATATATATATATATATATATATATAAATCAGAATCGACCAATCAGTGCATCTCTACTGACCACAGAATGAAGGTGTTGCCATGGACATAGCAGTCCCCTATCCCCTTACCAAAAATCTGTGAGATGAACTGAAGAAAAGAGACCACAAGCATGGACCTCTGAATCTGAAGGATCTGGAGAGATTCTGTATTGAGGAATGTCTCAGATCTCTTGCCATAATATGTTCATCAACCTGGTTATGCATTATAGGATATTATCCAGAGCTGTTATCTTGCTAAAGGGAGGCTGCACAAAGCATTAAATGAAGGGGTGTCAATAATTGTGGAATATATTCCACTGTATCATTAACCAAGTTAGGTTTTGCCTACATTGTTGGGACTAAATGTCCCAACAAGGCTAATAAAACCTGAAATCACCCACATCGGAGCAACCAACAGTCAACACAAGGAAAACAGCTTAATAAATATAATAAATGTCTTGAAATGCAAAAAGGTTTCTGTTCATTAGCTTGGTACTAAAAGTCCCAGAAAAACAATAAAGAATGAAATTGCCAAACCATAGACTACAGTCAGAATAGAAGCTTGCGAATGTAAATGGCATCCTTGAAATGATTTGCCGAATAATTTTAGGCTTTTTGTTGTTGTTGCGGTTGTTGTTGTTATTCTTCAATTCTAATAATTACCAAATATCTAATTCAAGTGGCACTGAAGACTGTGTTCTATTCTATTAATGCCGAATAATATTACAGTGTGCCATGAAATCCTGGAATAGTGTTTTGTGGAATTCATCTTCTCTTGCTTAACTGATAAAAGCAACTGTAAAATAACCTCTAATATGTTTTTATGCTTTCATTCACTGACATCTACTGGCAAACATATGCATTGCAAGCATCTGCATCCAAGCTGACACATTGTTTGCACATTCTGAGCCCAAGCTAGATTTTTGCTTCCGTCCTTGAGGTTTCTGCTGGATTGATCCCATCCCTAAACCCCTAGCTTTAGTCTATGTATAATTCTCTGAGATCATCTATATTCTACTAGTATTGGCAAACTACTAAAAGTTGACAGAATTCACTTTGATGTACACATTTACAAATATAAATTTGTTCTCTATCAAAACATTGACAACTCATTTTGTTCAGGGGTGTTAACAGATTTGTATCCACTCAAATGCTCTATAGAATGAAAATGTATTTTAACCCTATTACCTCCTGCAACTCTAGTACATAAAATAAAGGCTATTGTGCATCTTTTTTATACTTGAAGTTCCATTCAAAAGTATAAAAAAATGTTCCTTCCAAATGTTCTGTTTTATTAGGCAAATAGGCCTACAACAAGGCAGGAGAAAATAAATGCGGTCATTCATGAGTCTTTACATTTTAAACGTCTAATTTTACCCAAAAATAAATGACTAAATAAAATGTGAATCCTTAGAAGCTTGATATTGGAAAACACTCAATACAATAACTGTGCGGCAAACAGCCAAGCCAGCAGGTGGAGCTGCAGGTTAACACTTTGCCAGAAAGGCTAAAACATCTTATATTATATATGAGCGATATCTGTGCCCTTGTAAGCTTGAGTCTTAATAGTTCTTCAGACAAAAACTAAATTAAGAAATAAGAACAATGAATTTAAACAATGACAATGATGGTCATTAAAAATCCCATGGCACTTATCGTAAAGAGTAGGGGTGTCCTGGCCAAACTCCATCCACTGGCCCTTGCCAATCATGGCCTCCTAATAATTCCCATCCATTGAATTGGCTCTATCACTCTCTCCTCTCCACCTATAGCTGGTGTGTGGTGAGCGCACTGGCGCCGTTGTACTGTTGCTGCCGTGGCATCATCCAAAGTGGATGCTGTACACTGGTGATGGTTGAGGAGAGATCCCCTGATATGATTGTAAAGCGCTTTGGGTGTTCAGTAGTACATATGAAAGCGCTATATAAATGCCTCATTCATTCATTCATTCATACATAATCCAGTCCAAATGTGTTATAAATGATTTTGTGGATTATAATAATTATTAAATAGACAGATTGGCTGATATTTGATCATTTTGATGTTATTGGCATGGCCAAGAACAGTTTCAAGCCTATTATCTTTATTGTTATTATTATGACCATCATCATGTTCTTTGAAAACATTGTATCAGCAGGTGGTGCTCAAGGACTATGTGATTCCAATTCCTGCCTTAGTGAGATCATATTGCTATGATATACTCTCTCTCTCTCTCTCTCTCTCTCTCTCTCTCTCTCTCTCTCTCTCTCTCTCTCTCTCTCTCTCTCTCTCTCTGTATGTAATATAGTCAAATTCGTCGCATAAGTGTCTCTCACACTCTGCAGCTGCAAATTGAGTATAGCTGCAGTGATACAATATTCAAATCATTGCAAATGATTTGGCCGAGACTGTGTTAATGGGGGAAGCCAAAAAGAGGCTGCCGATTCCCCTGGAGGAAGACGAACAGACGGAAATAGAGGAGCATGTGATTGAGAAAGGAGGAGCAAGAATTACCCTCTGAGATCAGAGGAGATCTGTAAAGGTTACGGCACTACAGCTCAGAAACCACTCAAGATACAGAGCCATATGTATGAATATTCAGAAATACTCGTATGTTACCCCATAACATACCAGTCAAATTCCAAACAGCATAATTCCAAAATACTTTTATTTTTATACAGTAATTGTCAGATAACTTATTTGTTGGCATTGTTTGTGTGATTTGTTATGATCCCATCTGTTGTTGTCAAATTCTATAATATAATAGCCCTTAGTCGGGTTAGATGCCATATTGAATTTAACGCAAAAGAAAACAAGGCTGTGAGGGATAGACTTAGTTACCATGGCAAGCACTATATAAAAGTCCAATATTATGTAATTTTCACAGCTCATCATAACTTTTCAAAACTGTTTTATGGAGTTTTTGTCTTCTGAAAGTTGTTTTTCTATTTTTCCCCCTCTTTTTTTCTCGGAAAGGCATTTCATCAGCTGAACAATCGGGTATGTTGGTAAACTTACAATCCATTAAACACACTGTGGTTCTATCCCTCACAGCCTTGTTTTCATCCCTGTCAAAACTTAAATATGGTGCCACCCTGATTAAGGTAGGCCTATATTATTATTTGCTCTAAATCACGATATTTACACCATACCGGTCAAAAGTTAGACCCGCCTGCCCAGCTTGGCACACCATTTTACTGTATTTTTGATCAATTAAATGCAGCCTTGATGAGCAGAAGAGACTTCTTTTAAAAACATTTAAAAATCTGAATTATTCCAAACTTTTGACTGGTAGTGTATATTATGCAAATGACTGAAATAACTAGAAATCGTCATTCCATGTAGAAATATGAACTGCTTGCATATAGAACTGTCATGCCAATGTCAACCCAGAAAAGAAAGAAACAAAGAAACAAGAAAAAGCAATTTCCACATTTTCCATTTTTATAGCTTTGTGTTTTACACCTCGCATTCAGACAGTTGGGGGAGGGGGATGATCTCATATCCCAAGATTCCTGAGCATTCAAAGGGGTAACTGCAGTTTAATAAAGACACACTCGTTCACCTGTTGGCCATTTCAAGCCATAAAAATGGCTGTAAGTCTTCACCACTAGCTTACGTCACTGTCAGTTCCTGATTCACCAGGACAATCATGCCACACCTCAGCCTATGACCAGGCTGCTTTCTGAACACACCCACCTGAGTCACAGCAGGCACACAAAAGCAAGGTCGGCATAAGCATGATGAACTTGGCAAGTTCAATTGAATCAATCAGTCACCATGGTGACAGCACTGGGGTTTTGTGAGGTTGGGTCATCAGCATATACATTGTTCAAATTCTGCTTACTGCAGTGATAATGCAGATGTACAATGGGTAGTTTCTAAAACACATTGGACTGGTCATAACACATCTGTATAATCCATGTTTGCAAGTGTAACATAACCACAGAGAGAGAGAGAGAGAGAGAGAGAGAGAGAGAAACACCCCCTTCCTCACACACATACAAAAAAAAATTTATCACTTAAATTTTCATGAAACCGTTTATGTAAAATTCCCTCGACACACATGCTCAAACAACCCCTGGTTCATTTTAACAGGAGGTGAATCCACATTGGTCTGTCACCCTGTCAGGTTAGATGCTTGGGTACAGTTCATGCAGACTGATATTACTCAGAGCATTATGGGGAAAAAAATGCAAGTCTGTCCATATGAGTTTGTGTATGTGATGGAGAGAGTGATAGAATATGTGCAGTGAAGACTGACAGCTGGCAAACACGCTCTCCTCAGTTCCACAACTCAATTACAGTAGACAGTTCAGTCCACACAGCCCAGGGCCTTCTTGATATTGCAGTGAAACTCTGACAGTGCATTCAGTGTGACAAAGGTTTCAAAGCGCATTCATTCCAAAGCACACAATGTTTTTAGACACACTTACGTGTTTGTTTCTCATTATCATAAATACTGCTTAAATACTTGAAAGTAGTTTTGTAGACAAACAAATTATGTATAAATTACAAATTATTTTTTTAAGTAATTTATTACACATCTAATATAATCAAATTCATGACGCCAGACGTAGCCTATCACTCTGTTTATGAATTCACTACACAACAACATTATTTTAATTACATTTATAAAACATATTTATATAGATACACATGGAAGTATTTTATAGCTTACAGTATTGCAATTTATATTTATTTACAGATATCATACAAACTCCTCGCGTTTTGTCTGTGATTGATGACGATGCAGCCAGGGTGAGCCAAATAAATGCTTTATGTCAAATGAAGTGAACAACACCATCTTTCATATCTGTAGTCTTAAAATGCCCCATTACGCTTTTTTCAGATAGTACCATTTATGCAGTGTGTAATATAGCTGTTTGTGAATGTGAAAGGTCTGCAAAGTTTAAGATAAAAGCACATGAAAAATAAAGTTATTGGCTGTGCTCGAAATCTCCCCCTATACCCTCATTCACTATTCCCTAATACTATTCTGACACTGAGTGCGCCGGAAGGGCTGAGCTTGCATAGTTTGTGCTGGCTGTTTAATAATCATTTAAAACTGGCAGCTCCAGTAATAATGAAAGGTTTGTCTTGAATTTTGTCATGGAAACTAGCATGTATAAACCTTATTTAAACTATTTAATAATCAAAAATAAGTTTATTCCTGTATAATATTATGCTGTACCTGTCACAGATCAGAAAGACACAAACAGGTAAAGTAGAATAGAAGTTTATTAACAGCACTCAGGAACAGACACGGCAGGTAAGTTGATGAGATGAAGGTTGTATATTGATGAGGAAATGGATGAATGAATATGACGAGTCTCTTATCTGTTACAGGATGAGCGGAGATGATATGAGCTTAAGATGGCAGGCAGACTGAAGACAGATGGACAGCAGGTAAGAACACAAAGCAGGTAAGGCTGATAGCTGACTGGTAATGTCCCGAAGGAGAAAGTCAGGAAGTCGATGGCATATCGACGAGACCAGACAGTGAACTGAGGGAACTGGTGGTGAATATAAGGTGTTGGTGAAGTGAGTGTAGATTGCCGGCAGCTGATGTTGACAGGTGCAGGTGATTAATACTCGGGGGATGCGGAACGAGTGGGCGGAGTGTGGAGGTCTGGTGACGATGGTGTTTCCGTGACTACCCACATTGGACAAGCAGTTTGGAAAATGGATGGATGATCCAGCTGTGGGCACCATCTTCTGGCGAGATGTGGAATTCATTCGGTATGACCCTACAGTGCATTATAGGTATTCTCAGAAAATAACCTACATTAAGTGGGATCTTAAGTTTATCTTTATTTGATTATTTTATTAGTTTATCAACTAATTATTTTAACTCAATTAATTTAATGTAGAAGAGCTGGATAAACTACTAATTACTAATTAAATAATGTCAACCAAGTAAATGTATTGATTAGGGCTTTCCCTGACTAAAGTTTTTCTAGTCGACCAGTAGTAATTCATTTAAGCAATTAGTCGACTAATCACACATTTATAATAATTTAATTAGGCTGCTTAAATATATATTAGGCGCATGGAGGAATGTAGCCTATTACGAAATCAAGCGCATGCATAAAGCTTGCCGAAAAGCACCGGCAAAAGTAATGATTACAAATGTGTCCGAAAAAATAACAAGGAGACATTTTAATTTTTTATTGATAAACTTGTGTTTTCTGAGTCAGTGTCGGCTAGGGATGTGAATTTCTGCCAAAAATGGCATTCGAAAAATCGAGGAGCAAAAGTCGATTATCGTTCGAAAATCGAAAAAAAAAGTTTTTCTTTAACATAGTTAACATAGAAGAAAAAAAACTAAGCACGACAGTCCGTTTTTGCATCGCCAAACCAGATGCTCGTTGAAAAAATAATGTCATATGTCATAATAATTTTATGCGAACCTGCCTTGTTACTGCAATAGCCTACTTTTTAAACAAATTAGTTTCAAACAAAACTATTTGAGTGATGCCACTGCGCAATACACACACATTACCGCGGGATGGCGGGTGTTCATTTCATAAACTGTGGACAATGGTAGCTTATTTAATGTAGCCTATAAATTAATGTATATGTCCAAAAAACGGATAATGTCATCATACTTGTAGTAGTGCTATCATCGCGTAATAATCTGTTTGGTTGTAAAATGTATTACCTGAATGAAATGAATTCGAATGTATCGTCCAGCGGAATCATTCATTCACAGACATCATACGAAGATGTTCAACTAGATCTTCATCGCTGGCAAAAATATGATACATTTGCAGATTTGCTTTCACTAGACTAGACTGTAGGCCCACGGCCACTTCATCCAACGCTCTTGATGTTCTCAAATCTTCCTGTTACGACTCCGAGTCGAGTGTGAATTGAAAGCGCTTCAGACGATTCAGTGCGTGCAGGAAACTGAACAGATCATTCAAACTGATTCGCGAACCGATTTAGACAGATCTGCCAACTTGTTTGATGAAGTCTTTGAACAGAATCGACTCAAAAGAGTGATTCATTTGTGAATTGAGCATCGCTCATGCCCATAAAAAAGATACAGAGCGCTTGGAATAAACTACGCATTTAACAGCATGTATTGCATTAAAATAAAGTAACGAGAGGAACGTCGCCCATCGTAACGAAGTAAATGTAGCCTACTTTGCTACTACCATTGACGGTTACTACCATATACAGTAAAGGTTACTACCCACCTCTGTTGGGCAGAGTTAACGGTCACGGTGCTCTTCTTCTGTTGTTTGTTTACACTGTTTGTGTCAGCAACAGGAAAATACCCTGCTGCGCAATCAGTGACAGTTGGCGCGCCGTCAATTATGACACACTGGAATTGCGCAAAAATATAACGATATTCGAAAAAGCAATTTTATGATCGAATTTCGAACGCAGTTTGACTATTGGAAGATCGCGACTCATCCCTAGTGTCGGCAGATAAAGTAGACGATCCTGTCTCGCCATCTCCACAGTACAGTGGACGCTCCTTTAGAGATTAAATGAGCAGAAAGTATTTTTTTTTTCGCTTCAAATTGATTTGTTTAAAACTAGAAATTTCAAGCTTTCTATAGAAATATTTCTCAGGTCTGTGAGGCAAGTGGCATACGTTGAGTTTCAGTTCATTTTTGAGACGCGCTCCAGTTCACGGAGACGGAGGAAAACGCCCTATTTGTTTTCTTTATTTTACAAAAGCACAACTTTTTGTTATTGCGAGTATACAAAAATAAAAGTTGAATGATGATTTACTCTTATGACTTATGATGAGTATTGAAGCTGTTTTCAGGGAAAAGATGCAAGTAACACACCGGCGCTACCATGTCATGCAGTAAGTGTGCTTTAGGTTCCATGCTCCGCAAAAACACTTAGATATGGGCCTAATAATAGCGCACATTTATCTAGATTAATCTTAGAGCAAGGGACCATTAACATTTCTGATGGTTTAAATGATCAGCCCTCGGGGGCCCCCTCAAAATGTGAAGCCCCAGGCAATTGCCTGCCTTGCCTGCCCTATTGCTACGCCTAAAACGTGAACACTTCAGATGTTTCTGTAAGAAACATGCTGGAAGTCGTTTCAGAAACAAGGCTGTGTTATTGAGAAGTGGAAGTTAAGCGAGAAATAAAAATGTAGACACTGCCGTTGTGCTGCCTCATAGGACGTAGCGTCCCGTCTACACATGGTCATGTTGTAAGAAAACATCTATTGCAAACTCCTCCAATTTGCTGTTTTTTGACATAGGCATAGTTTTTTGTTTTTTGGCATAGGCACAATGTGCATAGCTATTGAAACTAATGCAGGATATTTCGGAAAAACAAACTGGGCACACTGATTTTAACAGTTGCGATAGACTAGCTACACAGTGTGGACAGTCAGTAATTTAGAGGCTATTCCAATCGGATACACAAATAATCGTATTTTAACTGACTGTGAAGGTTGCCCAATATGTACTGTACTATGAGTAGCCTACAGAACTAGACTGAGAGACCATCTAAAGGCCTTACTGATTTTGGGGTTTTCATTAGTTCTCAGTTATAATCATCAAAATTAAAAGAAATGAACACTTGAGATATATCAGTCTGTGTGTAATGAATGAATATAATATCCAAATTTCACTTTTTGAACGGAATTACTGAAATAAATCAACTTTTTTATGATATTCTAATTATATGACCAGCACCTGTATATATATCTTCAATATCTGCAGTCTTTGCATCTGTGATTTGAGCATGTGTTTGTGTTTATTGCTTTGTTTGTATACATTTAATCCAAGTGACTTAATTAGGTACGTAATAAAGAAATTATTGACAGAAAGGAGCCACTGGCACACGTGTGTTTATCTTGATTATATGGTATGGGGGACATCTGCGGCTTCCACTGTATGTGGTGTGGTGATTAAAGGCACAATATCGTACATGTAGCGCACACGATGACTCACTGTAGATAGACTAATGAATTGCACCCCATTGAGCGCCGTCCTATTACTGAGGACGTCTTTTCAAGGCAGAGCTCTAATGTAACAGCAAGCTTTGGGGCTAATAGGCATCTTTGAGAAGCGATCATTGCTTTGCGTTACATCGCAGTTGCTGTGCTGCCAAAGATGCGTTCTGACTGTTTACACCAGCCCACTCATCTGTCTGCCAGTATTACCCCAGACAGAAGTACATCTGAGCATCCAGCCAGTGAGCCCACAACCTGCCTCCAGTCACCAGTCACCATCACCACTTCCCACTGAGAGAGCGTACATGCATTGTGCATACTTGTGTATTCAGTACCGTTGAGCTATTTCAATTACTTTTGTTTGATTTGTTCATTGCAAACAGCTGACAGTCTGTAAATATTGCCAAGAAAAGTTTAAAGTTTAAGATTTAAAGTCTGCACTTACAAGCAATTTTAAGCTATATACATACGTCACTTTAAATAGTAGCAAAATATTATTAATAAATAAATAAATAAATGAAGGTATGGTGAAAAGGGCTCAAGAGAAAAGCTCAAATCTGTAAAAAAAAAACAAAAAAAAAAAAACACCCCTGGGACATAGAAATCCTGAAATTGAAGAAACACCCAAATATATTTTGAGCCAAGTGTCAGTGGTAACTGATCTGATGAAGAGGCCTAAAGTCATTTGCCACTTGCCACTATCTAGTGTTCTTTAATGATAGTATCAATCTGTGGATGTTGGTGTTTGTAATTAAGGGAGGTTTAAATTTTTGACTCTAAATTTTAATTCTAAAGAGCATTTTATTGAACAAAAATCTGTTAATGAGGGATAAAGAGTGAGCGGGAGAGTAAGGGATCTAACATGTTTAATTAATATCAGGAAACCATATTTACTTTTAGACTCTGAGGTTGATTTTTTCTGTTCTTCACGTCAATCGTCACTGACTAATTTGAGCACAAAGCGGGGGCTTAATCAGCTGAACGTAATAATTGGACAGCTCTCTGACAGAGCGGGCTGCCCTGTGTGGGTCTCTGACTGCTTTGTGTAGTCTGTGTATATGTGGTATGTGTGGGTGCCCTATGTGGGCCCTGTCAGGGATAAATTAGGTGGAAATTGCTGTATGTCTTTAGTGGCAATTAGAGCTCCTCCTGTTAAGTGAAAGCAGGCATTAACTGATAAAGGGAACATTTCCTTTCCTAATGAACATCTCACTTTTTCTCCTCTTCAAGCTGATCAATAACTTTTCACAAATCTAAATGTCATATAAGTAGTATCAGACTCTTCTTTGAGGTGGGTTGATTGTCAGCAATGAATATACTTCATTAAGGATATGTCAATTAAATCCTTTAAAACCTTAAATGTTCCTTATGTAAAAAAAAAAAAAGCTGTCTGGTGTTACTATTACATACAAACTTGAAAATGTACTGAATGACTGTCTTTGCATTATGCAAAATATCAAACCAGGTTGCATTTATATGCACAATCATATACACCAGTCAAAAGTTTGGAATAATTAAGTTTTTTTTTTATGTTTGAAAAAATCAAAGTAATGATTTTTGCTTACCAGTTCAATAGTAGGCTACAATAAAAACAACAATATTTTCAAATATTATTACACTTTAGTTGTCTTTGAATATATTTAAATAAATATTTGCTCCCACTTTATATTAAGTGGCTTTAAGTACTATGTACTTACATTAAAAAATAAGTACAATGTACTTATTGTGTTCATGTTGTATTGTAAAACACTTTTCCTGCTATTGAGGTGAGATACGGGTAAGGTTAGGGACAGGTGTGGTGGTATGGGTCGGTTTAAGGGTAGGTTAAGGTGTAAGGGAAGGGTCAACTTTGTAATTACAAATGTAATTACATAAATTAATTACAGCTGTAATTACATGCAGGTATTTTCAAAATATAAGTACAATGTCAAAAAACATGCATCTACACAATAAGTCCATTTTATCAAATTATTAATTTCAATGTAAGTACATAGTACTTAAAGCCACTTAATATAAAGTGGGAGCAAATATTTTTGAATATATATATTAGAATGTATAAAATGTAATTTATTCTGTGATGGCAAAGCTGAATTTTCAGCATCATTATTCCAGTCTTCAGTGTCACATGATCCTTCAGAAATCATTATAATATGCTGATTTGCTGGTCAATTATTGTTGGTGATTAATTATTAACAATGGTTCTTATCAACGTTGACTGTTTTTACTTTTTGATATTTTTTGTGGAAACCGTAATAACTTTTTCAAGAATTCTTTGATGAATATAAAGTTCAAAAGAACAGAATTTATTTGAAATAGAAATCTTTAGACATTATAAATACACAGTAAATAAATAAACAATAAATGTCACTTTTGATTAATTTAATGCTTTCTTCCTCTTTTTACGTACAACCCCAAACATTTGAATGGTAGCACATCAAGGTTTCTACACAAAATATATAGGAACAAAAACTATTTTCAACATTAATTCAGAAATATTAATTACAATAGGTGCTCTCTTGTAGACTCTACAGTACATGGTGTATACCATGGTAGAGAGTGATAACAGCATAATTTGCCATGCTATTTTCATGCTAAGGTATTTATAATAAAACCATGATATTGCTATTTTACCTTGTCCAAAAACACCATGGTAAGTATGTCTAGTACAAAAGCTATGTATGCGTGTGTGCATGTGGCAGTATAACAGGCCTGTTCTCTGCTCTGCAGGCACTGATAGTCGATGTTCCTGAGGGTGATGAGATGGAATCATGGCTATCTGAGTGAGATGATTTGACCACAGTGTAATCACTGCTCTCTTCTCTGCGCTGCTGTGATTCTCCAGGGCTTCTCATGCATTACAGAGGACGAAGCAGAGCAGCCTCTCGACGGCTGCAGTCTCCCCGGCTCCTGAACTGATCACATTCATTATCTCCCATAAGCCTGTTTACAAATAATATCAAGTGTGACATGGTTCCTACTGTGTCATTCTGGTTGCACATGCATCTGTTTGCATTTCTAAGCATGAGAATGTGACAAATTATTTTGTTCTGTGATAAAAAGCTATGGAAATATACTATATCAGTGTTTCCCAACCTTTTGTCTTATGTATGACTACAGTCAGTAAAGCTCAAGTATCCCTTGATCCAAATGACACATAAATGTGCTTCTTTTAACTCATACTGAATATCATTCAGCATTATCATTAATTAATATTATTAAAGTGGCCATTATTTCAGTTATAAAAAACAAAAAAGCAAGTAGATTTCTCTCGCTTTAATAAAACAGCTAAACTTGTTTGTTTTTCCTAACGTTTAATAGTTCTTAGGCAGTGTTTTTTCCGAACTTGTGAGAAGCGTCACGCGCCCCGTCCCGCAGCGCGGGTATAAACAGGAAGCGGGCGCACGCACTCATTGTTTTTCGCTGAGGAGCCGAGATTGTGACGGCCGTACAGCGATGGCCAGCAACCGTGGCGACGGGACGTCACGTCTCCCGTTCCCTCCTTCAGGGAACGAGGGTTACATTAGTAACTGAGACGTTCCCTTTCAGTCGCTCACGTTCGACGTGACGTCGACATGACGACGTAATTGGGGAGATTTCCAGGGGAGAGGGACGCTGCGGAAGCCACATTCTGCCCGAAGGGAGGTAACATGTGGAGAATACACATATGGACTGCCCGGAGGGCAGTGCAACATATGGAATGTCACTGGGGTGGCTCCAGCCTGAGAAGGGGGAGGCAACACCAGGCAGTGACGGCAGAGCGGACTCTGCCAAGGGAAAGACACCGGCTCACCGCAGGGAGCTGATCGTGGAAGAATACGCATATGGGATCGCCGCAGTGATCACCACATATGGAACCCAGCCTACCACAAGTTACACAAGCATACAAGCACTAGGCCTGGCCTCTGCAACGTCTGACTGCCGAAGGGGTGCGGAAGGCACTCTACAGGGTTCGCCTGAGTGGGGAACTCGACTGAAGCAAAGAAGTGCACGTATCCGCTCCATGTGGAGGGGAGTGGCGCAGCAAGCCGACACTAGAGCGGGAACTTCGGTGTTACCGGCTGGTTGAAGCGGGCACACAGGAAGAAACCGGCTCAACACGTAGGCTATGAAACCTAGCGAACGTGCTAGGTGTCACCCATCCCGCAGCTCTACAGATATCTGTCAGCGAGGCGCCGTTTGCCAGCGCCCAAGAAGAAACAACACCCCTAGTGGAGTGGGCTCTCAACCCGGGCGGGCAGGGCACGCCTTGGGCTTCGTAAGCCAAAGTAATGGCATCCACTATCCAGTGGGCCATCCTCTGCTTGGAGACAGCCTTCCCCTTCTGCTGGCCTCCGTATCAGACGAAGAGCTGATCTGAGGTCCTGAGGCTTTGAGTTCTGTCCACGTACAGGCCCAGAGCGCGGGCGGGACAGAGAAAAGCCAGGGCTGGGTCTGCCTCCTCTGAAGGCAGCGCTTGCAGGTTCACCACCTGGTCCCGGAAGGGAGTGGTGGGAACCTTGGGCATGTATCCGGGGTCTCAGGATCAAGTGAGAATTAGCCGGGCCGAATTCAAGGCACGATTCGTCGACCGAAAATGCATTCAGGTCCCCTACCCTCTTGATGGAGGCCAATGCAACCAGAAGAACCGTTTTACAGGACAGAATTTTTAACTCTGCTGACTGCAAAGGCTCAAAGGATGGTCTCTGAAGTGCCGAAAGGACCAGAGACAAATCCCAAGAGGGTATAGAGAGCGGGCGAGGAGGATTTAGTCTCCTCACCCCCCTCAGGAACCTGACGATCTGATCGTCCTTTCCCAGCGACTTACCCTAAACTGCATCGTGATGTGCGGCGATAGGGGCAACATACACTTTAAGGGTGGAGGGAGACAGCCTTCGCTCCAACCCATCTTGCAGGAAGGAAAGCACGGCTCTGATCGAGCAAATTCAGGGGTTCTCCTCGTGAGAAGAACACCAATCAACGAACAGGTTCCACTTAAACGCATAGAGGCGCCTCGTTGAGGGGGCTCTAGCGGAACTGATGGTGTCGACTACCGCTGGGGGTAGGTCACCTAGAACCTGCTCTTTTGTTGAAAATGTGGGTACCACTGGCCCGTGGGTCAGTAGCAGAACAAAAAGAAAAGGAAACAAAGGATTCTCCGCCTGGCCCTCCACTGGGGGAAGGAGCGGTGCCTTCACCACCTCCTGAAGAGCAACTTGATCCACCTCTGGGTCGCCTGTCTCAGGGTCGTTTGCACCTGCGCTTGCCTCCTGGTTTGGCAGCAGCCTGGACGGGCGTGGTCGACTTCCTACGGCTTGCTCCACGCTGAGGCCTGGATGGTGGCTGCTGCTGCTGAGGCTTAGCGGGAGCAGAGGACGGGTGGGAGCAGCAGCGGTCCACCGTGGCAGGATGTGTCGGATGGCCTCCGTCTGCTTCTGGGCAGCCGAGAACTGTTGGGCGAAGCTCTTGACCGCGTCGCCGAATAGCCCAACCTGGGAGAGAGGGGCATCCAGAAACCAATATTTATCGCTGTCCCTCATGTCCACCAGGTTGAGCCAGAGGTGGCGCTCCTGGACCACCAAGGTGGACATCGCCTAACCGACTGAACGTGGGGTTTCCTTTGTCGCTCTGAGAGCGAGGTCAGTTGCCACACGGAGCTCCTGGAGGAGTTCTGGGTCAGAACCACCCCTGTTCATGTCCATGAGCGCCTGGGCCTAGTGGACCTGCAGAAGCGCCATGGCATGGAGGGCGGAAGCAGCCTGTCCACAGGCTCTGTAAGCCTTCGCTGTGAGACTGGACTAAAACTTACATGCCTTGGACGGGAGGCGTGGATTGCCCCACCAGGAGGAAGCGGACGCCAGACACAGTTGCATCGCGACGGCACGCTCCACCGGCGGGACATCCACATACCCCTTAGCCGCTCCGCCGTCGAGGGTGGTGAGGAGGGAGGAGCCACTAGGACGGCTTCTGGCACTATACGGTGCCGTCCACGTCCTAGTAAGCTCCTCATGCACTTCCGGAAAGAATGGTACCGGGGCGGCGCGCTGAGAACCAGGGAAAGCAAAGCCGCCCATTCTGAATCGGACTCGGGCAACGCTACACTCCCGGAAGGGGGTAACGCAGCCGAGTCTTCATCTCTAGAGGACTGAAGCTCCCTCTCCGATGCTGCGATAGACATCTGGTCATCAGATGGAGCTCCAGAGGATACGGCTGGTCATCCATGAAAAGGACCAGCGCATTCCTTTGGAGGCTCCAATGGCGGCGGCTGCGCTTGTGAGGCGTGAGGGACCCACGGAGATTGCCTCGGCGGGGAAGCCCTCACGGTAATCCTCAGATCACCCTGACGATGCACAGAAGTAGGTCTATTCTGAGGTCCAGAATAGACGCTAGATCGGGGCATAGGCGAGGGGACTGCACCTCCCTTGAGGTAAGCGAGTCTCGATCTCAGCGCTGTCATAGTCACAAAAGCTGCCTCAGTGTGCTGAACGCCCAAACACGAGAGGCAACTATTGTGGCCGTCTGCTGGCGCCAGGGAACGACCGCATCCAGAAACGCACAAGCGGAATGACATCCTGAAAAGGACGCAGGGTCACGCTTGTGTTGCTCTTTTAGTTGAAAACAAAAAATATAGAAAAGAAAAAATAATTCTCTCAGTGCTGAAGCACCGAGGGATAGCTGCGGTGTAATCGGGGTACACACTCAAGAGAGGAACGCCCACCGAGACCGACACATACAGACACACACACACACACACACACACACAAGCAATGCTGTGAAAACAGCAGTTGTGAGCTGTAATGCTCGCGGCCACCGCTGATCGTGCCTTCACACCAGCACTGGAACGGAGTATTTTTCTTTTGAAGCAGTCTTCAATGAGGCAGCAGTCTGCAGAAACTCAGAGTCGAAACAAAAGCTCGGCTCCGAAGCGAAAGACAATGAGTGCATGCGCCCGCTTCCTGTTTATACCTGCGCTGCGGGGCGAGTTGCTTGACGCTCTTGACGCCAACGTTCATTGGCTCGTTCTGTAGACACTCGAAGTTGATAGGGCTCCCTGAAGTGATTCCGATTACGTCGTCACGTCGATGTCACGTCGAACGTGAGCGACTGAAAGGGAACTTTTATTGGTAAACAGTATGGCTATACTGGTCCACCAGCTAGTTGCTAAATGCTAATAATTGGCTGCTTTAAATGAAAGCATATTATATCTTGATATTAAATTATATTAAATTAACATTAAAAATCAACTTTGGCAGGTAACGCTGTCAAATCACTTGCCAATTTGGTGTGTTACTATTATGGCGGCAAATCAATGCCAATAATAACCGAGCGCACAACTGATGCTGGCGCGCACGGTAAATGACTTTCGCGGGAGAATAACAGATCTACACGCGAGGAAACGGGAACTCGCAAGCTCATTCATACTCTGCGCGCGCTCATGACATCTCTGCACGCAATACAAGCCCTCGCGCGCGCATGATCATTCCACACGCTCTCGTGCTTGATCTGCTCTCGGCTGCTGCTTTTGATCGCTCGAACAATTTTATTTTTGACAGTCAAGGGGCGGGACTTCCTGTTTTTATAACCTCAAATGTCATTGGTTACTTCCCATTTTACGGAAGTCAGTTGTGATTGGACGCCTGTGACTCGTAATTCACTTGACTTGAGACATCATTTAATTTGTTTTTTATTGTGGTTTATTAATGTGTAATGTGATTTAATGCATTGTTAATGTAGAATATATTCTTACCAGATACTTTATTAAAAGAAAGTCTTACTAGTGATTGCATTGTGTTGATAAGAGATATTTACAGACTGTAACGACGCATTTCCATGGTTATTAGCATTGTAAATCTACCAAAATTCTTATGCATTTTTACTTAATATAAATGGTTCATTATATTTTCTATTAAATGTAAAAGGGGTTCTGGCTTCGTAAGTTAAGATACAGCACACAGCATTAATTATAGCTTACAAATGCCTTTTCAGAATTTGCTACCGAATACAGAGGAACAATATTAAACCCAGCAAATTATTAAACCCAGCTTAAACCCAGCAAAGTAGCTATTACAACATTATATATAGTGATCTTAATCATCTAACTTTTTGTAAGCTACATGGTATTTGCCTCATTACCATGAAAAGAAAGAGACAGAAAAGAGAGAAGCTAGAATCAGTGAACGTACATTAATTGTCACAGTTGTGTCACTATTATCTGTGTCATCTCTGGGTTTAGTGACAGAGCTGTGACACTCCCGGTTTGTCATGTGTTTGTGTTGGTCTGGTTTATTGTGAGCACATGGCTTGTCTTGTATTCATCGTGCCATGTGCTCTCCTGTCAATTGTCTAGCCCCTCCCATCTCGTTTCCTGATAATGGATTAATCTTTCCCACCTGCCTTGTTCGTTACCCTCCTTGTTTGTTCCCTATTTAGTCTCCCTGTGTTTGTAGTCCTGTGCTTGTTCGTTATTGATGTTCACCCGTGTTATGAGTAATGACCTGTTTCGTGCCTGCTTTGTTTTTGTTATACCTGGATTTATTTTCTGTCTTAATTAAAATACTCATTCTCTGCATTTGATTCCTCGCTCTCCTTTCCACAACTATCCCGTAACAGAACGAACAAGCCATCATGAGGACTCAGCAGAGGAAGAAATCAAAGGAACCACCGGTCCCTCCTTTGTCATGCCCCTTATATGAACGGATTGTGAAATTCAGTGAATTGACCTCTCTTCGTCTTCGGCAACTGGGGACTAAAGTGAGGGACTTTGCACAGAAATTCACTGCAGCGGCAGAGGGATTGAGACTTAGTGAGGGAGCTCTGAAGGATCTATTTAATTATGCCCTTGATGAGCCCATACCTTTTGACATTATGAGAGGTTTGGAGAAGTCGACGTTTGAGGAATTCCTAAGACTCCTAGAACGTCACATAGATCCTCCGAATTCGGTGGTCAGGGAGGACCCGACTTCGGTGGTCCCAAGCCCGGTGGTCCGGGAGGACCCAACTTCGGTGGGCTCAAGCCCAGTGGTCCGGGAGGACTCAACTTCGGGGGGCTCAAGTCCGGTGGTCCGGGAGGCCCTGATTTCAGTTGCCCCAGAGCTGTCCACTCTCTCAGTCACGTCTCCAGAGGTAGCTGAGGAGACTGCAGCACCCTCTCGCTCTCGGAGACGGAGGAGGAAGAGATCTTCCGGTCAACCACGAGGCCCGGAGCTTGTTCCGAGGCCCCCAGTCGAGACCCCGAAGCATCCAGTGAGGCCTGCAGCGGGGCCACCCAAGCGCCTGGCCCTGACGGCCCCACCCAAGCGCCTGGCCCTGACGGCGCCACCCAAGCGCCTCGCCTTGATGGTGCCACCCAAGCGCCTCGCCCTGACGGCGCCACCCAAGCGCCTCGCCCTGACGGCGCCACCCAAGCGCCTCGCCCTGACGGCGCCACCCAAGCGTCTGGGCCTACCGACGCCACCCAGACGCCTTGCCCTGCCTGCGCCGCCCAAGCTCCTTGTTGTGCCAGCGCCGCCCAAGCACGTCACTTCTGCCGATCCAGAGACCGTTTACGTCACATCTGCCGATCCAGAGACCGTTTACGTCACGTCTGCCGATCCAGAGACCGTTTACGTCACGTCTGCCGATCCAGAGACCGTTTACGTCACGTCTGCCGATTCAGAGACCGTTCACGTCGTGCCTGCTGCACAAGAGACTGTTTGCGTTAGGTTTCCTGAGCCTGTGCCTGTCCCTGAGCCGGTGCTTGTTCGTCCACCATGGCCGCCCAAAGGGTGGTTTCCACCATGGCCACCTGAATGGTCATCTCCACCATGGCCGCCCGAAGGGTCTACACAGTCTGATCCGCCCTGGGGTCCTGCACAGTCTGATCCGCCCTGGGGTCCTGCACAGCCTGATCCGCCCTGGTGTACTGTCCAGCCTGCACCACCCTGGACCTCAGCCAGGACTCCTGACAAGCCTGAGATTACCTGGCTCAACCCTCCCGTCCCTCCCTGGCTCAACCCTCCTGTCCCTCCCTGGCTCAACCCTCCTGTCCCTCCCTGGTCTATGCTTAGGACTTTGTGGCCCGCTAGGCGGGTAGTGACTGGAATGGCTTCCCTCCCTCCCCTCCCTGTCTTGGTGTTTTGATCTGTCTGTCTGGTCTGTTCTTGTGTTCGGGTGCTTTGTATTTTCATGTTCCTGTCTTGTTTTTGGTGTCCCTCCTTGGGAACGCCAGGTGGGGTCCCTTTGAGGGGGGGTAGTGTCACAGTTGTGTCACTATTATCTGTGTCATCTCTGGGTTTAGTGACAGAGCTGTGACACTCCCGGTTTGTCATGTGTTTGTGTTGGTCTGGTTTATTGTGAGCACATGGCTTGTCTTGTATTCATTGTGCCATGTGCTCTCCTGTCAATTGTCTAGCCCCTGACATCTCGTTTCCTGATAATTGATTAATCTTTCCCACCTGCCTTGTTCGTTACCCTCCTTGTTTGTTCCCTATTTAGTCTCCCTGTGTTTGTAGTCCTGTGCTTGTTCGTTATTGATGTTCACCCGTGTTATGAGTAATGACCTGTTTCGTGCCTGCTTTGTTTTTGTTATACCTGGATTTATTTTCTGTCTTAATTAAAATACTCATTCTCTGCATTTGAGTCCTCGCTCTCCTTTCCACAACTATCCCGTAACAGAACGAACAAGCCATCATGAGGACTCAGCAGAGGAAGAAGTCAAAGGAACCACCGGTCCCTCCTTTGTCATGCCCCTTATATGAACGGACATTCCCGTAACATTAATATACTGACGAAATTAGCAGGGTTTGGGATTAATTAAAATCATGTGGGTTTAAGAGCACGACATACCTTTAAAATGTTATTAGTTTTATTATAAAACGAATACAATTTTATTACATACTGAATTGGTCGATGTTTCTCGGGAGTCTTCTTTATTATGTTGGCTTGAGAAAGCCAGCATATATTTAAACATTATTAGTATTTATTATTATTATTGTGAGAAATTGACTCCGCCTAGAACTTTAATGCTTCACCAAACTCGGCTCAGACCTTCAGACTGGTCAGACTCGCTTATATCTTTTCTAACTGGTCAGACTTACTTCCCAAAAAATCCCATTGATTTGCGTAATCTGAGCAATGAAGGCCATCATACTTAATGCTGTCCACTAGAGGGGGCGACAGGATAATAAGTCTTTTCTATTCTCTTTCCCTGTTTGCATCAGTTTAAATGACAAATAAAAGCATGAATTTCATTCATAAATAGGCCATATCTGTGTATGAGAACAAGCTTTACTCTGCAGAACATGATCCTCCAGGGTCAGGACTGAGTGTTAAATCTATAAATGAATGTGTAAAGTTGGGTGTCTGCATGCAAGTCACTAAGAGTTTTGGGTGTCTGCATGTGCTTGAAGTCACTAACAGTTTTGTGTAAAACAGTATTCTTTTTTTTCTCCACTTCCTGCAGTAACATTTGTTCAGTTAGTAAGGTTCAAGCATATGATAAAGACAGAAATGTGATAAAGACATCTTCAAATTTTCAAAAACAGTGGCGTTTTGTTTGCATGTGTTGTGAGAACAACTTAATAAGAGAAAGTATGAGGCAAGCACACAGCATAAATTATTACACCCCATCTGAACATAACATCGCCTATCTTAAAAAAATAAAAGGCATTCATGCTGCCAGAACCCCTTTTACATTTAATAGAAAATATAATAAACCACTCAAAAATGACATGATAGTAATACACAGGATGAAAACAAAAAGCTTACACAACAACTCTTGCTTATTGATATAAACAAGTAATTTATCTTTCATTCAAAGCCCTTCTTACATTTACAACTATTTAATGGACACATTTTACATTCTGAGGTTCTCAGATCCAATTTAATTTTGGTTGGATAAATGTAAATAGTGGTAAATGGGGGGTATAGTGGTAATGTAGTGGTGAGCTACAGAAAATAAGACTTTGCATTCACATTTTTCTCCAATTTCTTTTAGATATTGTAATGCCAATGACACAAATAACAGTGTTATAAATATAAAATGTAAAAATGCACAGGAATTTTGGTAGATTTACAATGCTAATAACCATGGAAATGTGTCGTTACAGTCTGTAAATATCTCTTAACAACACAATGTAATCACTAGTAAGACTTTCTGTTAATAAAGTATCTGGTAAGAATATATTCTACATTAACAATGCATTAAATCACATTACACATTAATAAACCAAAATAAAAAACAAATTAAGTGATGTCTCAAGTCAAGTGAATTACGAGTCATTGGACAGGCGTCCAATCACAACTGACTTCTGTAAAATGGGAAGTAACCAATGACATTTGAGGTTATTAAAACAGGAAGTCCCACCCCTTGACTGTCAAAAATAAAATTGTTCGAGCGAGCAAAAGCAACAGCCGAGAGCAGATCAAGCGCGAGAGCGTGTGGAATGATCATGCGCGCGCGCGCGAGGGCTTGTATTGCTTGCAGAGGAGATGTCATGAGCGCGCACAGAGTATGAATGAGCTCGCGAGTTCCCGTTTCCTCGCGTGTAGATCTGTTATTCTCTCGCGAAAGTAATTTACCGCGCAGGCCAGCATCAGTTGTGCGCTCGGTTATTATTGGCATTGATTTGCCGCCATATACTATTTTTACTCACTTTGCTGGGTAAGTTTGTGTAAGCCAATTATGCACGAATTTAGCGCAAATACTCAACTCGTGAGTCATCGTGATCTATTACATACAGCATATTGTGCAAAATATGCGCATATCTGTGTTACTTGAACATGCACATCACTATCTGCAACAAATAACGGTGCGCTTGTTCATTTGCATTGAAGCAATAACAAAGATTAAAAGGCGTAAGGTGGAATCTGTATGTTTATTTGGCTGGAAGCTAGTTATTTTTATATTTTTACTTTCTGAAAGAAGAATGTCATATACACCTAGGATGACGGGCTAATTTTTATTTTTGGGTGAACTTTCCCTTTCAAGAGGTATTTCTACCAGATTCTTCTTATAATTCTAATTTTGTTGTTGTAACCTAATTCCATCAGGTTTATTTAATATAAAACAAGGGAATGCTGTTTTAACTTAATTGAGTTACATTGACCCAATATACAATGTCCAATAAAAACTCAGGATGGACACAATCGACACATACGCACTATGACTGCACCAGACCTATAGATGGCAGAATAGTCGTGACTTGTGTCAGCTACAGAACATCTGCTCTGAAGGACAAAGAAGAAGAAAATATATGATAAATTGTGATTTGAGGTTATTATACACATTTTAGATTTACTGTAGATGAAGATCCATTACTGAAATAGTTGAAAAACTATTTTCAAAAAGTATTTGACAGCACAATTGATAACATGGGGACTGAGTTTTGTCACAACGTGCTATTCAATTCCAGTGTATCAGTGGTGTGAAACAACCACTGATACACTTGAAGTTTTAGACATGCGTTGATCTTGAAGTTTTAGACATGCCACTGGTCATTTTCATGAAAGGTGCCACTTTTTTAATCTTGCCAATACTGGAAAATAATAAACACAAACATAAGCATTAGCTCTGTGGAAAGAGTGGCACTGGCACCGCTATCCATATGACAGCCCACATGCTGCTTTGAAGTCTCAAAATAAGGTCTTTTGCAAGAAAGCACTTTCTTATTGCTTTCAACCCTGCTGCACTGTAACACATGGGCATCCAGTACCAAACCCACATACACAGCACCAATGCGAATGGAGACAGTGAACCTGTGAGAGTTTGTCAACCACTCGAGCTGAGACGGGATCCAGTATAAATTAACAATGATGTCGCTCTGGCAACTGCTGCAACAGCAGCGCTTATTGGGGGTGAAAAACAGCTCTGGCTTACGTCCAAATCACTTCACTTGCAAGGATATACAGTCTTGATTGACCTCCTGACACCTGGAATTATCGATTCAGTTTTTAGTATCACCCTTGGGTGTGATGTGTGTGTGTGTGTGTGTGTGTGTGTGTGTGTGTGTGTGTGTGTGTGTGTGTGTGTGTGTGTGCGCACTGCGGTGTTTGAAATCAGTCAGTGTGAAGGAATGGAATGACCCTTTTGAGTTGAAGGTCTTGAATGAACCTCGTAAGAGGAAGACAGTGAGTGACACAAACTATCTCTGCTTCAAACTAGCTCAAATCTCAGCAAAAGTGGCATGTGTCTCTTTTTTTACCAGTGTAAGCTTGGTTTTGAGTATACGTTGATTTAGGAATGCCAAGCTTTCAGTCGTTCAGACAACTTGCAGCCGGTAAAGTCGCTCCACCCATTCCTTAAATCAGAACCCAGCGACTGGTGGAAGATCATAATCATCCTCTTATAGAGCTTATGTAGCCTCACCCCTTTTCAGTGCTACGCTTATTGTGTTCTGTCTTCCGGTTTGTCTTTCCACAGCATAATATCTTATATATTATTTAATGAACTGCTCATTTTAAAAACTTCCCGATCTACTGACATTTAGTAATTGTGGTGCTTCTAATTAAGTGATAAAAAGCATTTGCAAATGCAAAATACACATTCAACACTTTGTTTTACTATACTACATGTAATATCTAATTAATTTAACAATGACAACTGGCAATTTTGTTGGTGTGCACGAGTTCCTGAACATGATGCATTTTGATTCATTTTAGGTGATAGCCCTTTTACACTGACAGGGTTCTGGTACAGGTTCCCTGTGTGTGTCTGTTCTTGAACCGTTACACGCATTTCCACTACAGAAAAGGGTGTTCCGGGCCGGAAAGATAGTTTCAACTCCAGCCATAAAAACTTTCTGGTCTCGAACGGAGCCAGGGAGCAGGGGGTGGAGAAATGCTGTCACTGTCTATGGTAGTCTTGTTGAGCAATGTAATAACATTGCAGTACATTCATATTTATTAGGGATGCACCGATATGAAAATTTTGGCAGATACCGATAATTCTTTATAATTGAAAGCCGATCATTTTTTTTATATCATTTTTGAGAACTTGATTACAAAAACAAAAGTGTCACAATTAAAAGCCATGTCCCAAGCACACAAGTTTGTATTATAATTGTATGTAGCCTATTTGACAAAGCTGCACTGCACATGTTGCACTGAACTGTATCTACCTTTTTTTGAAGTGATTCCCATCATATTTCAAGCAATTCAAAACCATCATGGAGAACAGTGTGCATCTGAAGTATCTTAGCTGAAGGAAATAATCCATTATTTATCAGCCTTTTTTTAATCAGGCCGATACCATTATATATATCAGGCCAATAAAATTACCGACACGTCCAATTAGGGCGGTGCAACTTGCGAGAGAGAGAGAGAGAGAGAGAGAGACCATACCCAACATAATAACAACGATAACAATACGGAAATTTAATATACACATATGAAATATACATATATTAAATATATCCACATAGAAAGTGAAAACATATATACATATATCTGCCCACACTCTAAAAAACGTTGGGTTATTTTGTGTACCAAATAGCTGGGTTAAAAATATTGGGTCGTTCTGTTGGGTATTCGGAAAATTTATTGGGTTGTTTCTATAACAACGCAGCCCGTTAGGTTGAAATTCAAATTTCAACGGTTGACCACCACAGCTGACGGAAGATACACGGGTGAGTTAATATTACACTACACAGTATGCATATTGTAGCCTATGTTATTATTTTTTTTCGTTATAACATGACTTTAAGCTCTTACATAGTATTATTGCCGTTTTTCGTTCTAAATGTTCAGCCAATTATTTTTATGTTTATATCTCCCCTGTATGACTGCTTTTTGTCCGCTATCTGCGACTAACGACACCAATATGGCCATATAGCCAGCCAATTTCTTAGTACTCGGTTGTGATACTCTTCCTAACTTTCTATGTTCTTTTCAATACTTTTTGGGAAAGTTATTAATATTTTCAGATATTAACCGGCGCGCTCGGCTTCAAGACGCAGCGGAAGCCTGGTCCATCCATCCTGTGTTGCAGTCACTTACAGGAAGAAGGTATGCTGTGTTATATAAAGGCCTACATTGTAGCGCAAATGTTTACTTGGGCTATCCCAACTACAGTGTGAATTTAAAATACTACAAAGTGTTAAACTAGAGTGACCATACGTCCTCTTTTTCCCGGACATGTCCTTTTTTCGGACCTAAAGAAAATGCGTCCGGACGGGACGCCATTCATTGTGTGCTTTTTTTTATTGCTTTAGATCCCGCCTCAAAAAAAAAAGTTTTATCTAGACTACTCTATAAAGATTAAAAGTTATAAAAGATAACTACTCAATAAGATAGTAAGTTATTACAATAGTCAGTTGAGTTGCATAACACTTTTCAGATCGCCACATGCCCATTAAATAAAATGACGGTTGGTTGAGACTTTATTCCTTTATAATAAACTTTAACTTATTACTTTTTAAATGACACATAGCAGTAAAATGACATTTTAAATGGAGGTAATTTACCACAATACAAGGCAATTGCAGAAGCTCTATATTATAATAATAATATAAATAATAAAAAAATATAATAATATATATTTATATTGATAAACAGATGTCCATACTTTCATTGTTACTGCACCTTATTACATGGCTTGGTTGAATTCTAATGTAGAATGCGGTCTGTTATCAAGAAATAACAGACCGCATTCTACATTAGAATTCAACCAAGCCATGTAATATTAAGTATACGCTTATTTCACGCAGCCGTTATTTTGAAATCGAAAGCGAGGCTCCGGTGGGAAGAAAACGTACTCGGTTACTAACGTAACCTCGGTTCTTCTCTAGAGAGGGAACGAGTACTGCGTAATATCTTACGCTAAGGGGAAAACCTCTTTTCCACGAGATATTGAAGCCAAAAATTATCCTTAATTTTGAATTAATGTAAAACGCTGTGCAGCAGCATGCAGACATAGGCAGGACAGCTCGCGCGCCTATTGGCTGCCCTGCGGCAACAGCAGCAGCCTATCGAGAGAGGCGCTGCGTGACACATATCCAATGGGGGCATTTCGCGCCCATTTCGTCACGTCCCGCCAGAGAAGGCGTGGTCTCGCCCTGTAAATATAGCTCGATAAGGCTGGTACACTGGTTTTCATCGCCGAAGCGAACCAGAGCTGTGTATGGACGGCAAGATACGCAGTACTCGTTCCCTCTCTAGAGAGAACCGAGGTTACGTTACTAACCGAGTACGTTCTCTTACGAGAGTATCTCTCGTACTGCGTAATATCTTACACTATGGGGAACACAATGCAAAACGCCGTGCGTACTGGGATCCGACACCAAAGTCCCAAGGGCAGTAGCCCGGGGCTCATGTAGTGCATAATCACCATAGACTCACAGAGAGTCGGAGAAGAGAGGCTGCAAGCATCATTCCCCATGAAATAGCATCCTATAGGAGCTAGTTATGATAATAGTGTTTCACACAGACAGGGTGAACGTGTTCAGCCTGAACTGGGTAATAGTACAGGTTATTCAACACCCATGGAGCTGTGTTATCGCTCAGTGAGCGATGCACAAGCAAAACTCAGCATCTGGGCCGGCACAACGGGGCAGATAGTACTGAATTCTATACTGACAGAAGCTTGGCTTGTAAAGCGGGAACCTCTAGGTTATAAAACCTTATAAATGTAGACGGCGAGGCCCAGCACGCGGCCGTACAGATATCTTGCAAGGTAACCCCACTATACCATGCCCACGACGAGGCCACGCCTCTCGTGGAGTGCGCTCTGACACCCGAAGGACACTGCAGGCCCTTAGAAGTGTAAGCCAGTGCTATGGCGTCGACTATCCATCTGGATAGGCTCTGTTTTGATGCGGCCAGTCCCTTGGATCTTCTGCCAAACAAAAAGAAAAGCGGCTCGGTCTGTCTGAAGGCAGACGAGCGGGACACATAAGCTCTCAGTGCCCTGACAGGGCAAAGGAGACTCGCATCCTCCTCCTCATTATGAACCAAGAGAGCGCACAGGGAAATAACCTGGGCCCTGAACGGTGTGTTGAGGGATTTGGGCACCTACTCGTGCCTTGGTTTGAGTATGACTTTTGAGTCATTAGGCCCAAACTCCATGCATGACGCGCTTACCGAAAGCGCTTGCAAGTCCCCTACGCGCTTCACTGAAGCAAGAGCCATAAGGAATACCGTTTTGAGAGACAGATGTTTCATGTCTGACAAATGGATTGGCTCGAATGGGGCACCTTTCATGGCTTCCAAAAACATAGAAAGGTCCCACACAGGGACTGAGGGGGGGTCTGGGAGGATTCAGCCTCCGAGCTCCCCTGAGGAATCGCACGACCAGGTCGTTTTCCCCAGTGACTGGCCAGACGTCGGTTTTGCAAACGCCGCTATGGCCGCCACGTATACTTTGAGCGTGGATGGGGTTCTGCCCTTATCCAGCAGCTCCTGAAGGAAGGAGAGCACTTCCGTAACCCCGCAGTCTGCAGGTGAAAAGCCCTGACTTGACACCAGGCAGAGAACACTGACCACTTTGAGGAATAGAGCCGTCTAGTAGACGGGGCTCTAGCCTGCTTGTATTTAACACTCCCTGGTTAGGTTAGGTTAGGTTAGCGGGTACCCGTTGATGGCCCATGCATGTAGGGACCATAGTTGCGGGCGAGGATGCCAAATCGAGCCCTTGGCCTGTGAAAGGAGGTCTTTCCTCAACGGTATTGGCCACGGGGCAGTGCTGGTCAGCTGCATCAGGACTGGAAACCAAGTCTGGTTCGGCCAGAGTGGAACCACAAGCAGCACTGGGCATCTGTTCTCCCTGAAACGTTCCAGCACGAGGCAGGAGCGAGACGGGGGGGAAAGCATAGAGGGCCAGACGTGGGCCAGCGCGTCCTCGCTCTTGGAGAAATATTTCGGACAGCGAGCGTTCTCGTGGGACGCGAACAGGTCCACCTGCGCTCTGCCGAATGTCTCCCACAGCAGTTGGATCGTCTGCGGGTGCAGCGACCATTCCCCTGCTGGGACATTGTTTCTGTACAGTCTGTCTGGTCCCAGATTCAGGTGACCAGGCACATGCGCTGCTCTCAGTGAAAGCAGGTTGTGCTGAGCCCAGACCAGGAGGTGTTCCGTTAGCCTGTAAAGGTTTCGGGACCTGATGCCGCCCTGGCGATTTATGTATGCCACCACTGACATGTTGTCCGAATGGCCCAAACATGGTGACTTTTTATCTGGGGACAGAAGCGCCGTAGCGCGTTGTCAACTGCCATCATTTCCAGACAGTTTATATGTAGGAGCTTTTCCCGTTCTGACCACTGGCCAAAGAACGGTCTGCCCTCTAGCAGCGCTCCCCATCCCGAGGTGGAGGCGTCCGTGGACACCACCTTCACACTCGAGGGAGTCCCCAGACTCACACCTGACTGATACCAGTCGGTTACTTTCCAAGGTTCCAGAGCTGAAACGCATTCTAGATCGACCCGGAGGCGAAACCGGCCAGCGGCGGGGCGGAACTCGCGCTTTCAGCCACAGCTGCAGTGGGCGCATGCGAAGCAGACCCAGCTGGAGTACTGAAGCTGCCGAGGCCATGAGGCCCAGCATTTTCTGAAACCTTTTGAGCTGGACTATCAAGCCTGAATGTCCAGCTCGCGCTCTGGCGACAGACGCGCTGTGATGGATAGCGAGTCCAGCACTGTTCCCAGAAAAGAAATTTTCTCACTCAGACTCAGGGGTGCGAGAGCCGTGTCCATGCACTTCGTAAATGTACGGGGTGCCAGGGACAGGCCAAACGGCAGGACTTTGTATTGGTATGCCTGGCACTCGAAGGCAAATCTCAAGAATCGCCTGTGACGCGACGCTATTTGTATTTGAAAATAGGCGTCTTTCAGATCTATTGACATTAACCAGTCCTCCTGGCGAACTTGCTCGAGGATTTTCCTGGTTGTAATCATTCTGAACTGGCGCTTCGTGAGCGCTCTGTTCAGCTGTCGCAGATCTAGAATGGTTCTGAGACCCCCGTCTTTTTTCGGTACCAGAAAATACCTGCTGTAAAGACCCCCTTTGCTCTGAGCCTGAGATAAAGGTTCTATAGCCCCTTTGCTCAGTAGTTTCGCTATCTCGGCTCGAAGTAGATGAGATACTCCGTTTTTTACCGTCGTTTCGACTCGCGCCGCGCAACGGCGGGGGCGTCGAGCGAACTGCAGCGAATAGCCTCTTTTTATAGTCTTCAGCACACATTCTGATACCCCGGGAAGCTTCGCCCACGCATCTGCGTGAATAGCTAGAGGTAGAATGAAAATCTGGGCTCTGGCCGCGGCATAACGGCGGCCAGAGAGCTCCGGTGTGCTGGGAAATAAACACTGTGTTTGCAGTGAGCGAGGCGGGGGGTGCGCTGATCACAGCGGGCAGGTTGTGGAGAGAATGCGAACGGGACGAGCCCCGTAGGGTTCGGCATGTCTGTGAGGGAATGTGGGCGCGAGATAGCGGGCACACTCACTGCACTGGGAACACTGTTGGCTCGCGCCGAATGAGAATGTGTTGGTTTCGTTTTTACAGAAACCGTGGGACATGCTTCGTGTAGTGTTTGTGGGCACTGTGTTGTGGGCACGTACACTACATTTATTGCACAATCGACATGAGTCGATTTTATTTGTGCTAGCCCTGTATTGTGGCGGGCTGTGTCTGTGTGTGGGAATGGGCACTGAGACGTGGGCATTCTTACAACACTTATAACACCATCGGCCGTGGCCGGAATTCCAGAAAATACACTCTTTTTGGGATTTATCTGGTCCGCCGTAAAACTGGCGTTTGTGTGCAGGCAAGCGGGCTGTGGTACCAGCTTGTTTACTGCAAAATACACTGGAACAGTCACATTGTTTGGAACTGAACGAGCGAGAAGTTTCGGTAGAGTCTGGCCGCGGCGAGACTTAAACACCGTGGGCCCTAAGCTGACTGTATGTGTGTTGTTTCTTTTACAGAAAACGTGGCACATGCAGTGTGTATTGTTTGTGGGCACTGGATGTGGGCACATTCACTATAATTAATGCACAATTGACATGAGTCAAACTCATTTGTGCGAGCCCTGCACTTTGGTGGGCTGTGTTTGTGTGTAGAAATGAACACTGGGCTGTGGCATTTTTAATACACTCATAACACCATCAGCTGTGGCCGGAATACCAGAAAAAACACTGCTTACATGATTTTTCTGGGTCACAGTGGAAACGGCATTTGTGTGCAGGCAAGCGGGCCATGGTACCGGCTTGTTTACTGCAAAATACACTGGAACAGTCGCATTTTCTCGGAACTGAACGAGTGAAAAGTTTGGGTGTAAGTCTGGCTGCGGCAAGACTAAATTTTTATCTGCTGCGAGAGCTGGGCTCGAACACGGGTCTCCCGTGCGAAGGCTTTGGGTTTCGCCACTGAGTCACAGAGGGAAACGACAAAAGCTTAAAATAGCCCGAGTGGATAAAGAGCGTCATCACAGTTTTGTGTGTGTCGGCGTTTGTTTGCAGGCGTGCGTTATACAACAGGCTCACCGCTGCAATATTGACATTTTCAGCCGCTCGAACTAAGAGGAGCTGAGAAATGTTGGAGAAATGGAGATTGGTCCGGCCTCGGCGGGACTGAAAACACACTCTTTCCTCATTTCGCCGGTGACGCATGCCCACGGGGGGCGGGGTAGCTTTCCTATAACGTAAAGAAAGCTAGCCGCGGTATTGAAGCTGGCCTTCTCTACAGATGCAGCTATCTCGTCGTCATTAATGGCGGAAGCGGCGGCGCGCGGCGGCCGTTGTCCGTCAGCGAGCGACTCGAGGGACGCTGGTGAAGCTGGCGGGCGAACCGGCGAGCTATCACGGGCTGGAGAAGGCTCGGGGCTGTTTCGTCGACCTCAATGGCGGAAGCGGCGGCAGGCGACGGCCGCTGTCCGTCGGTGAGGTACTGGAGCGATGCCGGCGAAGCTGGCCGGCGAACCGGCAAGCTTTGGCTGGCAGGAGAAGGCTCGGGGCCGCGCTGGGCACTGCACTTTTACGGTGCGGCGCTACAGCGGGCTGAAGTGCAGGCTCTGAGAAGGATGCCAGGCGAGTCCTCAGAGTCACCATAGGCAGTAGCTCACAGTGAGGGCATCCGCCGTCGACGAGAGCGAGAGCCGCATGATCCTCACCCAGGCAGGAAACGCAGATGACATGACGGCCCCCGTCGCTGAGTGTGGCTCGGCACGAGCCGCAGGATCTTTGCATCTTGAAAAAGACGCAGCTCTTTTAGCAGAGAGAGAGACAGTGAAAAAATGTGTGTCGCAGCGGCGAACACACACACATAGTTTGAAAGGATATAACGCCGGAAAGCGTAGCAGGTACGGCGGCTAAAGGCGGCTAATTGACTTCAGACTCAATGGCTCGTCCCGCTGTGTGCTTTTCCTCAGACGGCGTGGCTTCTCACTCCGGATCCAGCAATGCGTGATGCTTCGCTGAAGAGATGAAAATCAGTGTACCAGCCTTATCGAGCTATATTTACAGGGCGAGACCACGCCTTTTCTGGCGGAACGTGACGAAATGGGCGCGAAATGCCCCCATTGGATATGTGTCATGCAGCGCCTCTCTCGATAGGCTGCTGCTGTTGCCACAGGGCAGCCAATAGGCGCGCGAGCTGTCCTGCCTATGTCTGCATGCTGCTGCACAGCGTTTTACATTAATTCAAAATTAAGGATAATTTTTGGCTTCAATATCTCGTGGAAAAGAGGTTTTCCCCTTAGCGTAAGATATTACGCAGTACAAGAGATACTCTCGTAAGAGAACCGGAAGTGTCGCCTTTAATCATAGGAGAGTCGCGAATGCGATGGCGTATTGTTGTGTTTAATGTAGAAATTAGTTATTATAAAAATGTACATACATTTCTTTCATACTTTAGACTATATACAGTGAAATTCATTTATAATTTTTTTTTCTTTTTTCAGAAAGTAAAAAAAGAAGCAGGAACGAACTATATCTACACATACTATATTGGATATTAACATCCAATAGTGTAAATCGCGGCAGCAGCTTCAGGTTGGTAGTCCAAGGCATTGTTGTTTATCTGTACTTCCGGGGTTCTTCCCACCGGAGCCTCGCTTTCGAATTTAAAATAACGGCTGCGTGAAATAAGCGTATAAGCTGCTAAGTATAACACACCGTTGCCATGAAAAACAGAGCGTTGCCATGGACGCAGGATTCTAACCGTAGATACGGAACAGACTGTTTTCTTTAGCGGAAGCAATACAATCGTTTTTAAATCAATAAACTCCTTTTTAAATCAATATTTTGTGTCAAATGATTGATTTATTTGGTAGGTAGCCATGTAATAAGCGGGATAATGCGAGGCGGTTGTTATAGCGAATACAACCCCTTCAGGCTGATTCAAGCTCCGCTTCACGTCGGGGTCATAATCAGCCTGTCGGTGTCACGCAACACACACAAAAAGGTAAGATCCACATGCATTTATTATTTAGGGTAATCCATACTCATCGTTAGCCAGGCAAAGGTTCAAAATCCATAAAGCAGTCCATAAGCAAGAAACAAAACAAGACAAGAACTCTGAAGTGCAAACAGATATTAAGCAAGGACTCGACAACTAACACAGAAACAGACAGGATATAAATAGACCAGTGCAAACAATGTGAGTGGGAACAGCTGTGTGTAATGATCAGTGATGAGTGACAGAACAGGATGATGGGAAATGTAGTACATGAGGAAATGTGACGATCAGGGAAAGAACCCAGGGAACAAACCAGACACTGTGACATAACCTCCCCTCTACGGAGCGGCTACCAGACGCTCCATGACAGAAAACAAGACAAAACAAGAGTCCAGGAGGGAGGTGGAACGGTGGAGGATCAGGGGGAGGGATGGGGGGCCAGGTCCATGGAAGGGAACAGAAACAGGGGGTGATGGTTTAACCGGCGGCCAGGGCGAAGTAGACAGTCCATCGGGCGGCCAGGGCGAAGCAGACAGTCCATCGGGCGGCCAGGGCGAAGCAGACGACCCATCGGGCGGCCAGGGCGAAGCAGACGACCCATCGGGCGGCCAGGGCGAAGCAGACGACCCATCGGGCGGCCAGGGCAGTGAGACACTGGCTCCGGCTCAGCAACAGACACTGGCTCCGGCTCAGCAACAGACACTGGCTCCGGCTCAGCAACAGACACTGGCTCCGGCTCAGGAACAGACACTGGCTCCGGCTCAGGAACAGACACTGGCTCCGGCTCAGGAACAGACACTGGCTCCGGCTCAGGAACAGACACTGGCTCCGGCTCAGGAACAGACACTGGCTCCGGCTCAGGAACAGACACTGGCTCCGGCTCAGGAACAGACACTGGCTCCGGCTCAGGAACAGACACTGGCTCCGGCTCAGGAACAGACACTGGCTCCGGCTCAGGAACAGACACTGGCTCCGGCTCAGGAACAGACACTGGCTCCGGCTCAGGAACAGACACTGGCTCCGGCTCAGGAACAGACACTGGCTCCGGCTCAGGAACAGACACTGGCTCCGGCTCAGGAACAGACACTGGCTCCGGCTCAGGAACAGACACTGGCTCCGGCTCAGGAACAGACACTGGCTCCGGCTCAGGAACAGACACTGGCTCCGGCTCAGGAACAGACACTGGCTCCGGCTCAGGAACAGACACTGGCTCCGGCTCAGGAACAGACACTGGCTCCGGCTCAGGAACAGACACTGGCTCCGGCTCAGGAACAGACACTGGCTCCGGCTCAGGAACAGACACTGGCTCCGGCTCAGGAACAGACACTGGCTCCGGCTCAGGAACAGACACTGGCTCCGGCTCAGGAACAGACACTGGCTCCGGCTCAGGAACAGACACTGGCTCCGGCTCAGGAACAGACACTGGCTCCGGCTCAGGAACAGACACTGGCTCCGGCTCAGGAACAGACACTGGCTCCGGCTCAGGAACAGACACTGGCCCCGGCTCAGGAACAGACATTAGCTCAGGAACAGACACCGGCTCAGGAACAGACACCAAAACTGTAACAGTCACAAGAACAGACACAAACACAGAAACAAACACTGGCTCTGGCGCTGGAACAGGCACTGGCTCTGCCTCCGGCTCTGGAACAGGCATTGGCTCTGCCTCCGGCTCTGGAACAGCAGACACTGGCTCCGGCTCTGGGACAGGAGACACTGGCTCTGGCTCTGGTACAGCAGACACGGGCATGTCCAGGATCCGAGCCAGACGCTCCAGATAGTCCAGGTCCATGAAGGCAGACGGAACGTGAACAGTCTCTGACTGGGCAGACGTGACATGAACAGTCTCTCACTGGGCAGACATGACGTGAACAGTCTCTCGCTGGGCAGACGTCACGTGAACAGTCTCTCGCTGGGCAGACGTGAACAGTCTCTCGCTGGGCAGACGTGACGTGAACAGTCTCTCGCTGGGCAGACGTGACGTGAACAGTCTCTCGCTGGGCAGACGTGACGTGAACAGTCTCTCGCTGGGCAGACGTGACGTGAACAGTCTCTCGCTGGGCAGACGTGACGTGAACAGTCTCTCGCTGGGCAGACGTGACGTGAACAGTCTCTCGCTGGGCAGACGGAACGTGAACAGTCTCTCGCTGGGCAGACGGAACGTGAACAGTCTCTGACTGGGCAGACGGAACGTGTCTCTTCCTCCTCCTCCGTCCATGAGAGCGAGAGGGTGCTGGGTTGGACGGCGCCAGCGGTGAGAGCTCAGGGCTGGACGGAACCCGTGGTGATGGCCTCGTGCTGGGCGGAACCCGCGACGAGGGTCTTGTGCTGGACCAGACCAGCGGCTCCGGATCAGAAACATGGCAGGGCGGAGGACGGTGTCGTGGAATTTGTCGACCAACTCCTCCCCTGCAACCTCCCCGAGTTCCGGAGAACTTGGCCAGACGTGTCCCCTCGAACGACTCACCATCTCTAACGGAAGTTGTCACTGGAGATCTTGCCGCCGCAGCTTCCTCAGTCTGATGGGCCCATAAAGCAAAACATTGAAAGATGTTTAACCGGGGCGCTTCCTCCCAGGTTTGCGAACCTCCTCTCCGTGGTCCCCTTCCTCCCCCATTCATAGAAGGAGGGTTATGGAATCCCGAACTGCTGGATCTATACATGGTCGAGTCCTTCTGTAACGCAACGCACACAAAAAGGTAAGATCCACATGCATTTATTATTTAGGGTAATCCATACTCATCGTTAGCCAGGCAAAGGTTCAAAATCCATAAAGCAGTCCATAAGCAAGAAACAAAACAAGACAAGAACTCTGAAGTGCAAACAGATATTAAGCAAGGACTCGACAACACAGAAACAGACAGGGTATAAATAGACCAGTGCAAACAATGTGAGTGGGAACAGCTGTGTGTAATGATCAGTGATGAGTGACAGAACAGGATGATGGGAAATGTAGTACATGAGGAAATGTGACGATCAGGGAAAGAACCCAGGGAACAAACCAGACACTGTGACAGTCGGGGTTGTATTCACTATAACAACCGCCTCGCTCTACATTATCCCTTACATATGAGGTGTTGGTGTGATTTTAACTTTTCTTTTTCTTTATTAATTTTTAGATTGCTCAGGACTTTGGTATTTTATACCCACATGCCAAAGATAAACTTTTTGAAATTTGGGGACATGCATCTCAGCGAATCCTTTCATATTGCAAGACTGAGAAGAGAGCCTTGGATCTTCTTCCTGTTCAGACTAACATTTCTTCTGGTGAGAAGATCCTGCACAACAGCTCTGTACTTTCATGTCAAGTTATAATATTTTGTCTATAATATAATGCACTTGTTTAAAGATTAATCCACTGTTCTTTCTGTTTTATGTAAAGACACTCTTGGAGATGTTGCTTTAAAAACCCTGCCAGCTATCCTTCCTCCATAGAGTGCCAAAGTTATGACGTCACTTTGTAGGCCAAAACGCGGAAGTGAGTTAGCATTTTAGCACTTCCGGTTCTCTCGCCCTAAAGTCTATGGGTTTTTTGAATGGGTTTTTGCTAAATCGCCTGAAATAAGGTCTGTGGTTAACAAAGCCTCTAAATATTTTCACGTTTTGATCTATGACATAAAACACACCAGTTATAGCCTGCTTGTGGTTTTTTAAACTTTATTGTGTCTGCTTGTGGTTTTTAAAACTTTATATAGGCTTCAAAATTTATAAATTCTGGATTAACTTTTGTAAAGATTATCTTGATAGACCAAACTTGTAAGGGTCACAACTCTTTGTTGAACACAGATCTTATTTTTTGTGATTTTCCAAAAGTCTATGGGGAAAATGCATAGCTTTTCGATCGAGGGAACCCATGCGCCGCTAACTTCCGAGTTGTCCTACAAAGTGACGTCATAACTATCGGCACTCTATCGGTCAAAAGTTCAGTATGGCGTACCACAAGGCTCAGTACAAGGACCACTGCTGTTCACTCTGTACATGCTACCATTAGTAGATATCATTAGGAAACATGGAATTAGTTTTCACTGTTATGCTGATGATACTCAGCTCTATATTTCCTCAAAACCTAACGAAACTTACCAATTCACAAAATTAACGGAATGCATAGCTGATATAAAAAAATTGGATGACTAGTAATTTCCTACTACTAAATTCTGAAAAAAACACAGATTCTAATTATTGGACAAAAAACTTCCACACGCAATATCCTAGAATACTGTTGAACCCTTGATGGCTGCTCTGTTAAGTCTTCGTCGTCAGTTAGGAACCTGGGTGTGCTCTTTGATACCAATCTCTCATTTGAAAGTCACATGTCTAGTATCTGTAAAACCGCATTTTTCCATCTTAAAAATATATCTAAATTACGTCATATGCTCTCATTGACAAATGCGGAACAATTAGTTCATGCGTTCATGACCTCAAGGCTAGATTATTGTAATGCTCTACTGGGTGGTTGCCCTGCACGCTTAATAAACAAACTACAGCTAGTACAAAACGCAGCCGCTAGAGTTCTTACCAGAACCAGGAAGTATGACCATATTAGCCTGGTTCTGTCAACACTGCATTGGCTCCCTATTAAACATCGTATACATTTTAAAATATTGCTGATTACTTACAAAGCACTAAATGGCTTTGCTCCCCTGTATTTGAGCGAGCTCTTAACCCATTATAGTCTTTCATGTCTATTGCGATCTCAAATTTCTGGCCAGTTGATAATACCTAGAATATCAAAATCAACTGCTGGCGGTAGATCCTTTTCCTACTTGGCACCAAAACTTTGGAACAATCTTCCCAACATGTTCCGGGAAGTAGACACAGTCTGTCAGTTCAAATCTAGACTAAAAACACATCTCTTTGGCTTAGCATACACATAACACATTATAGATTGCTATAATTCAAAGTTAGGCTGCATAGTTTAGATCAGCCGGAACCGGGAACACTTCCCATAAATCCTGATGTACTTTGTACATCATAAGAAGGATGGCGTCTACGCTAATATTAGTCTCTCTGTTTATCCCGAGGTCTACAGCAAACTGCCAGATCCAGGCCATATCCAGATCTGAGGAAGGACCATCACATGGACACAATGACAACACATCGCTTAAGTGCCAGCCTCATCAACTCTGTGAAGGCCGCCTAAATCATAATCATACACTGTTCGTTTGTTGGCCAAAGGAGGACTGGCCCCCCTGACTGAGCCTGGGTTCTCCCAAGGTTTTTTTCTCCACTCGGTCACCTGATGGAGTTTTGGTTCCTTGCCATTGTCGCCTTTTTTCGCCTTTATTCGCCATTGGCTTTTGGCTTGCGTAGTTGGGGACATTTAACATTTATTTTTGAATTTAACAATACTATTACAAGTTTACTTTCCTGTTATCTCTGTAAAGCTGCTTTGAAACAATTTGTATTGTAAAAAGCACTATATAAATAAAGGTGACTTGACTTGACTACGACTGTTTATTTGTGTTTTTGTGTTCCATGTTTTTTAGAACTTAAAACATAACTCTAAATTAATTTTAACATTAATATTCTGTGCCTGGAGGTGTTCCCTCAACACGTCACCTTATGAGGCAGTTTATAATTGCATTACTATTTTTATTTATTGAAACAATTTCTTACCTTTAGGTAAGTACATCAAAACAATTGCAACAATAACTTTTGAATGCAATGTGTACGGCCATCCGCCTGTAGGTTTTTTCTTCAGTCCACCTCTCCACTCACTTAAATATAGCCTACAGATCTGTCAAGTCCGTCTAAGAAATCATTAATGTTGAAGTTTTGTATGTGTGATGTTGGAACAATGCTCCAACTTTAATTATCAGTTTCTTCTTTCCACTCGACAAGGGCGAACATTCTTCATCCGTTGGTCTCTGAATGCGCGTAATTTGGCGGTCTTTTGATTGCGTTTGAATTTTGGCGCGCCTAATAAAGATAGGGCATTAGCAATGACGTAAGGTATTGGGGTGGAACGCATGCTAAATGCATGGCCTGAAATGCAGACAGAAGTGTTTCTACATGCCTTTGGAACAGCACAGATGTGATTATACCGGTGAATTTTCTTAATTATTATGAAGGAACGTTTTAATTTTTGTCATATCTGATATTAGTGACATCAGTTTTTGCAGCTCTGCCACGCTTTGTTGGAGACATATTAACTGTGTATTATTCTGTATGCATCTGCATATGTAGTGCATGTATTAATGTATGTATTTTCTTACATAGAAATTGATTATATTGATATATCGTTATTGATATGAAAAAAAATAAGTTTGCAAATATTATTTGTTTAGTATTTGTTTTGTTTGTATGAGCCAGTTAAGATAAGGTAAAATAAAAAAATAAAACAACTAATTCTAAAATGGGATAGAAATAGAAAAGAAAGATTGTGTAGACTTGTTAAAAGTTCAAGATGTTCAAATAAGGAAAAGAAAATATATTGGCATATATAAATTAAACATATCGGTGAAATATATGGTTATAACATACAATATTATTACATACACTGTTCATGTCTCGTCTGCCCAGCCAGAGACTGTCCACGGTCACATCCCACGGCCGCCCGAAAGATCTTCACCGCCATGGCCGCCCGAAGGGTCTTCACCGCCATGGCCGCCCAAAGGGTCTTCACTGCCATGGCCGTCTGCTCCACCCTGGCCACCTGCACTGCCTGCTCCACCCTGGCCGTTTGCTCCGTCCTGGCCGCCCGCCTGCACTACCTGCTTCGCCCTGGCTGCCTGCACAGCCTGCTCCGCCCTGGCCGCCTGCACAGCCTGCTCCGCCCTGGCCGACTGCACTGCCTGCTCCGCCCTGGCCGCCTGCACTGCCTGCTCCACCCTGGCCGCCTGCACTGCCCTGGCCGCCTGCACTGCCTGCTCCGCCCTGGCCTTCCGTCCTACTGCAGTCTCCAGGCCCTCTTCCGCTCCACGGGCCTGGCCCTCCATCCTGCCGCCGGGTCCGCCTCTGCTCCACCACCCTCCTGGACTGTTTTCCTGAGGAGCGTCTAGAATCCGCTCGTTAAGTGGGGGGCTATGTCATGATTCCTGTCTGGTATTCTCCTTGTCTTGTGTGGACTTTTGTTATTTCCTGTTCTGTGCCATGTTTTGTAGTCCTTTGTAGTTTTTCTTGTTTATTAGTCTCTCCAGGTGCTTCTAATTAGCCCCGCCCCCTTATCTTGTTTACCTGTGTTTTTAAACCTCTGTGCTTCAGTTGTTTGTCGGTCGTTGTAGCTGTTTGCTGTTCCTTGTTCCTGTCCTGAGCTCCATGCTCTGTTGTTATTAAAGTACTGCTTGCATTTGGATTCTCTCTCCGCTTCGTCCTTGCCTCAACGTTACAGCACTAAACACCCGTCTTATATTATTCATACTGGAATGCGGAGGGCACCCTCATGCAGAAAGTCCACAAGTGAAACTCACAGAAGTCATTATAGTCATTATGTTCCAGAAAACCCATTATATGGAAAAAGAAAAAAAAGCTGAATTGATTTGAAACGTGAAGATAATAAACACACTATTGCGACAATATCTGGTTTATGTTTTTCACTACACATTCGCATGGCGTCAGTTCCCTTTCGAGGGAACTCGGACTGCGTTGAATGACACTTTGGGGGGAACGCCCCTCAGCGTAGCGTCTCTGAAGTATGAATGAAACTGAGCCAATCTCTGATTGGTACTGCGTAATGACGTAATGAGTGACGGCATACAAGCGGAAGCTATAAAGGACGCCGGCACACATGAGATGTCAGCTTTTTGTTCTTCAGCAAAGCGCTCTCTGTTTGACTTGTCTGTCTTATTTGGTGTTGTTTGTCACAAAGCATTACATCTATATATATATATATATATATATATATATATATATATGGCGAGCCCAAGTTTCACTCGGTGTGTGCATCCCTGCCCTCGTTATATCACGGGTGGGGACACACATCGTTTGTGTACACATTGTTTGGGAGTGCAGCACGCGCTGGCAGCTCTCGAAGGGGCTGCTTGCGAGGATTGTGAAAAAACTTCCAATCCGTGTGCTGCACTCCCGCCTGGCCATTTAAAAAAGGAGGATGGTCAGGCTCGCGAGCCCCGTGGTGCGGGACCCGCGTCTGCTGAGGCAGCCCGGCAACGCTCTTCATGGGGCTCGCAAATGGGTCTGTTGCAATATAGAATCTATAGTGGCTCGGATCTCGCGTTTGCCGCGGCACCGCGTTGATTACGGGTCTACTCTGCAATAAGATTCTGTGACTTGGATCTCGCGTTTGTCGAGGCAGCGCGTAGATCAAAAGGTCCACATTGCAATACAGAATCTAGTTGCTCGGATCTCGCGTTGATTACGGGTCTACTTTGCAATAAAGATTCTGTGTGTGTGCGGGGCATGAACAGTCAGCTCCTGAGGGTGCTAGCTGTGTTCATTGAGAAATATCTCAACGCGTATATCCGTGCGCTGTCGGATGTTTCAGCCTCGCACCTGTTGACTTTCTTCTTGGGTTGGAAGCCAAATATATTGTGAATATAGCCTAAAAAAAAAAAAAAAACAGTATTGTCTGGTAATTATGGCTGCATTTAATTTTAAGAAATTAAAATGATGAAATATTTCTGACTTTTGAATATCGGAAGTTAGATATTTTAATTCAGCCTACCATTCAGACCTTGTTTCACTTATACAGTGTTTATGGCTACATTTATTTCTGAGGAATTAAAATGATGAGCAGCGAACGCAGGCTTGCGGCCATGCAGTGTTCCTTCTGCACATCAAAAATCGTTTTTCGATTCTTCCCTGCCGGTCCTTCGCTTCAGGGTATCGAAAACGAGACAAAAATAACAGGGCTATCCCCCCCGTGGAGGGACGAGCGAGAATTGCTCCTCCGCGGAGCCCTCAGAAAATCGATGTTTGTATCCAGCGTCAAGTGTGCTTCGGGACACATCGGTTTTCAGCGAATGCGCGCTGCAGTGTCCGCCCCAAAGGCTTGCTGCCAGGCAGTGCTCATGTTCGCCCATCGGAAACAGTTTTCGATTATTCCCTGCCGGTCCTCCGCTTCAGGGTGTCGAGAACGAAACCGAAAGAGCCTCCCCTCAGGGAAGACCTCAGGAAGTCGATGTCTGTATCCCGCCGTTAAGTGCGCTTTGAGACACATTGGTTTCCAGCGAACGCACGCTGCTCTGTCTGCCCCACAGGCTTGCAGCCAGGCAGCAATTGCGTCCGCCCATCGAGAGTCGTTTTCGGTCGAACCCTGCCGGAGATCCGCTTCAGGGGGTCGAGAACGAATCCCGATTGGTACCCGAAACCAGGCTCGAGAGCCTGGTTCCTTTGGTAAAATATTTCGATGCATGGAAAAATCTCACGAATATTTTGCCTTGGGCCCTGCCCATTCAAAAGGGGTACGGGCTGCAGTTCGGTTTACGCCCACCAAGGTTCAACGGGGTGGTCTGGACTGCAGTCGACCTAGTGCAGGGTCGGGTATTGGAACAGGAAGTAAACTCCCTGCTGGTAAAGGAGGCTATAGAACGTATTCCTCCACCGGACAGGGAGTCCGGGTTTTACAGCCACTACTTTTTAGTTCCCAAAAAGAATGGGGGGTTGCGTCCAATAATAGATCTCAGACACTTGAATCGTTCTCTGAGGAGATTCAGGTTCAAGATGCTCACTATTCCCATCATCGTGAGTCAAATTCAATCCGTGGATTGGTTTGTCACGATAGATCTAAAGGACGCATACTTCCACATATCCATCCTTCCATCTCACAGGAAGTTCCTGAGGTTCGCTTTCGGGGGCGAAGCGTACCAATATCGGGTTCTTCCGTTCGGCCTAGCTCTCTCCCCACGCACATTTACCAAATGGATGGATGCAGCTCTAGCACCGCTGAAGCTCCGGGGTCGCCCACATTCAAAGCCTGGGGTTGAGACTCAACACGAAAAAGAGCGTGTTGACACCAGCCCAGAGAACCACGTTCCTGGGAGTGGTGTGGGACTCGGTCACGATGCGGGCACGATTGTCTCCTGCACGAATCGAGTCCATTCTGACCACAGTGTCCAGGATAAAGCTAGGCCAAGCCATTACTGTGAAACATTTTCAAAGAGTGTTGGGGCTCATGGCAGCAGCGTCCAACATTATTCCATTTGGCCTGCTGCACATGAGGGCCCTCCAGTGGTGGTTTAAAACCAAGGGGTTCTCCCCGAGGGGGATTCGTTCCGCATGATCAGGGTTACGCGCAGATGCCTTCGTTCCCTATCTATGTGGAAAAAAGCTTGGTTTCTGTCCCATGGTCCAGTGTTGGGAGCGTCATGTCGCCGGAAAACCGTTTCGACAGACGCCTCCCTCACGGGCTGGGGCGCGGTCATGGACGGCCGCTTTACGACAGGCCTATGGCAGGACCATCATTCCTCCTGGCACATAAACTGCCTGGAGATGTTGGCGGTGCTCCGAGCTCTGAGGAGCTTCCTGCCGGACCTCAATGGTCATCATGTCCTTGTGAGGTCAGACAATATGTCGGTTGTGGCCTATATAAACCATCAGGGGGGTCTGAGGTCTCGCCCTCTATGCAGACTGGCGCATCAGATCCTCCTGTGGTCCCAGGGGAAGCTGTTATCTCTAAGAGCAACATACATCCTGGGAGTCAAAATCAGGGAGCAGACATCCTGTCGAGACGGGGGCTGAGGCCCGGGGAATTGAGGCTCCACCCCGAGGTGGTGGAGTCAATATCTCAGAGGTTCGGCCCAGTGGAAGTGGACCTATTCGCGTCTCTATAGACGACCCACTGTCCACTGTGGTTTTCCCTCACTCATCCAGCCCCGCTGGGGTTGGATGCCATGGTGCAGACGTGGCCGAGGCTGCGTCTGTATGCTTTTCCCCCGATTGCTCTGCTCCCGGGAGTTCTAAAGAGGGTCCGTCGCGACGGGATCAGTCTACTGCTGGTAGCCCCGTTGTGGCCGGTCCGAGTATGGTTCTCACACTTTGTATCGCTCCTAGACGGCCCTCTGTGGGAGATTCCCCTCAGGAGGGACCTGCTGACACAGGCAGAGGGCTCAATATTTCACCCTCGGCCCGAGCTATGGAAGCTGTGGGTCTGGCCCCTGAGGGGGCACAGTACCTAGAGGCCGGCCTATCAGCTGGAGTAGTGGAGACCATACTCAGCTCTAGAGCTACCTCCACGAGGAAATTGTACGGCTTAAAGTGGAACGTCTTCACCAACTGGTGTAGAGGGCGTGAGGTGGATCCAGTTAACTGCCCAGTGGCTTCAGTTCTGGAGTTCCTCCAAGATCGCTTTTCAGCTGGTCTTACCCCGTCCACACTCAAGGTGTACGTGGCTGCCATTGCGGCTTTCCACGCTCCTCTGGGTGATGGGCCTCTGGGGAGACAGCAGTTGGTCGTACGTTTCCTCCGTGGGGCTTGGAGGATGAGACCTGCGGCTCATACCAGGGTTCCCCCATGGGACCTGGCAGTGGTTCTCGAAGGGCTGGCCGAGGCCCCCTTCGAACCACTGGAGTCGGCTGAAGCCAAGAACCTTTCCCTGAAGGTGGTTTTTCTGATGGCCATTACCTCTCTGAGGAGGGTAGGAGATCTCCAGGCGCTCTCCATATCTAATGGGTGCCTGGAGTTTGCTCCAGGCGACATTAAAGCCATCCTACATCCTAGGCCGGGCTATTTGCCTAAGGTGCCATCTAATGCGGCACGGCCTACGGTTCTGCAGGCATTTCATCCTCCACCTCACGTGACGGCGGATGAGGAGAGACTTCATCTGCTCTGCCCTGTCAGAGCTCAAAAAAAAAAAAAATACATTCAGAGGTCCTCTTCATGGCGGAAGTCAGACCAGTTGCTGGTGTGTTTTGGGTCGCCCAAGAAGGGTCTTCCCGCCTCCAAACAGACCATCAGCAACTGGATTGTCCATGCTATTTCCTTGGCCTACCAGGTGCGCAATCTGCCTTCACCTTTGGCCGTGAGGGCTCATTCAACCAGAGGCATGGCGTCCTCTAGAGCCCTCCTCTCGGGGGCCCCAATCCAAGAGGTCTGCGATGCAGCAGGATGGGCCACCCCCCACACCTTTATTAGGTTTTACAGTCTGGACATCCCGTCTACGCCTGGCACTCTCGTGCTCTCGTCCTAAGTGTGCCTGTGAGCAGCTTCACACTAGGACAGGCAGGGCGCGTTGTGGCATAGTGGGTACTCGTTCCCCCAAAGTGTCATTCGACGCAGTCCGAGTTCCCTCGAAAGGGAACGTCCTCGGGTTACGACTGTAACCCTTGTTCCCTGAGAAAGGGAACGAGGACTGCGTCCCTTCGCCACGCCTTCCCCTGCCTGGGAGCGCTTGCTTCATCACAGAAGCTGACATCTCATGTGTGCCGGCGTCCTTTATAGCTTCCGCTTGTATGCCGTCACTCATTACGTCATTACGCAGCACCAATCAGAGATTGGCTCAGTTTCATTCATACTTCAGAGACGCTACGCTGAGGGGCGTTCCCCCCAAAGTGTCATTCGACGCAGTCCTCGTTCCCTTTCTCAGGGAACAAGGGTTACAGTCGTAACCCGAGGACGTTTTCACAAATTTGAGTTTGTGTAGTAGAGATGCACCGATTACAATTTTCTAGGCCGATTCCGATTTTTCATGAGTTTGGCCGGCCGATACCGATTTCAGCCGATTCCGATTTAATTTTTTCTAACCACTTTACAGCAAACACAAATATTTATTTTACATTTTTTCTTCAATAGAACATAGAACATTTTTTGAACAAATTAAATAAAATAGAACTATATAAATTATTTCTCCTGGTGTGGGAAATTCACATATCTAAGTGCAGTGTTATGGTAGGGAACCATTTTCACTTCAAATATTCAACTAATAAAAACGTGATATAGCCCTATTTACTTATTTAGGAAACTAAACTTCTGTATGAAAACAGGTAATGGCAATAAAATAATATATAAATAGCAAATAAAAATAAATTAAATATAGCCTTGCAGTATAAAGATATTTCTCAAAACACACACACACACACACACACACACACACACACACACACACACACACACAAAGGCCTATTGCAGTCACAAGTTTAAATGGGTAAATTTTCTATAAATATTTTCTATAAATAGTCTTCATTTTCTTTTCTGATATAGCCCTACTCCAGTTCTTGTTAAAACACAACAGACATGCAAATTCTGTGCATTTTGGGCACTTTTTGGGTGAAATCATATTTATTTTGTCCAACAAAAGTGTGCTTTCACTTTAATTGAGCGTGAGCGTGAGCAGTGCAGCAAAAATAGACTCTGCGCTTCACTGCTGCTCACTCAACGCTCACGCGCTGCTCCTGCTCTCGGTGTGAATGCACTCATTGATTAACATGCACGCCGGAAAAAAACCCCGCGCTGCTCACGCTTGCGGTGTGAAACGGCCGTAATTCATGAGGTTTCCTACATGTGTGTTCCGTGTGCACGTGTGATGCTGTTGATGCGCGATGTTAATCATACGGCGCCCGAGTGCCATTGACCGGCATAAAATCGGAATATGTAAGACTGACCGGTCGGTCGCCGATCATGGCCGATCACGTGAAAATCGTCCGATTCCGATCACTAGCCGATCAATCGGTGCATCTCTATTGTGTAGTTTACACCGAGATAATAAGAGTATCGTATTCAAAAATGTTCATTTTAAAACCCGTTTTCAAAAGTATGTGTTTTCAGGCCCCCAGAATGCCGTTGTTGTCTAAATAAACGGCCAAAACGCATAAAACGTTTTCCGGTTTTTTGTTTGAACAGTGTAAACGCCCCTTTAAACACATATGATTGGCTATTGAGTTCAAGAAATCAACAGATATGTTTGTGATTGGCTACATTGCTCAATGCTGCAAAAACATCTCAGGCTAAGACTGTAACCCTGGTTCCCTGAAGAGGGAATGATACGCTGCGTCGAGACACTGTGGGAACGCCCCTGCGTGATTGCATCATGAAGCACTTATGAAATCAGTCCAATGGCGTGACGGAACGTCATGTGACGTCATAGACCAGGAAGCTATAAAGCACCCCTGAAAACAGACCGCGCTAGCTTCTGAAAAGCCAAAGCAAGTCGATCACAGGCATGCAGGGAGTATTGCAGGGTGACGCAGCTTCTCGTTAATCTCGTACTATGCTTTTGGGAAATGCAGCCCAGGTTAATTATCACAAGGGCTAAATCTCACTAAGCACACTGGCACACAAAAGGAGCAACAATAATGAAGGTATATTTTAAGGAAAAGGACAAACCACGTTTGTGTCACAGTTTCTTGAAGCAGGACATTAGTTGAGTTTGGATCTAATTTCTTGCAGCTCTTTATTAAAGAAAACACTAAAGGTTGGAATACACTACACAACTTTTGCTCAGATTTTAGCCCCAATTTGCAATCTGGGTGAGTCGGCAATAGTTGACGAATGTCTGCAACTCTGTGTCAGTCAGCAGATTTTGTGCGTTCGGAATTGACAGAATTCACAGAAAATCGTGTATGATCGGCACAGATTTTTTTAGCTTCAGACTATGATTCAATCCAGTCGGAGGATATCAAAACGTTTGATATTTTGAGCAGATTTTAGAACACATGTCAGTGTATGATGCATCGCTAATAAATAATGTACATAATACATTGATAACACGCTGACCAGGCAATGGAAATCAAGGGTGCGAAGTCACAAAGAAGGAGATGACTTACAAGATAAGGTTAAGACAAAGAAGGGAAAATGTACCATTCAGATCACGGATCACAAGCTTGGCGGTTGACGAGTGAATGCAAGTTTCACCTGTCATGCTTCTCATAGAAACGAGGCACGTATTTCTGTTTGTGTTCGGAACGATTTTAAAGTCTGGTAGTCAGGGATGGAAATTAACTTTTTTGTCCACCGGCCACTGTGGCTGGTGGATTTCAAAATCTACCAGCCACTCAATGTTTTTACCAGCCACTTTCTTGTTTTTAACCGACAATGTGTAACTGCATGTGAAAATGAATACTACAAGATCTACAATACTTAAGCAGTTTATTTAATCTCAAGTCTCAATTAAATACTGACATTTTCTCTCTCTCTCTTATACACACACAAACCATGAACTGATATACATTTCATTAAATGAGTAGGGCAGATTAAACAAAAAACTGCACCGATGCTGAACCGCACTCTATGCTGGAGGTTGCTCTCTCTGCGAGAGTATGCCTGTTCTGTCATATTTAGGCTACATCATGCGTTCGCGGCTAACTCTCCCTTTGGATGGCAAACCACCTCTCGCGCTCAAGCCTCGACGGAAGAAGCGCACGGGTAGATGTTCGCGCGGCTAGCTCTTTACAACACAAGAGAGCTACCCCGCCCTAAAAATACACCATGCGCTCGCGGCTAGCTCTCCCTTTGGACGGCAAACACCCTCGTCGAGCCTCGACGGAAGAAGCGCGCGGGTGTTGAAGGTGTGCCTCCTCTAAACAGTAGCCTATGCTATTTTTATTTACCCGCCACGGTGGCCGGTAGGTGAAGCGAGTTTGCCCGCCACAACACAAAATCACCCGCATTTGGCTGGTGGCGGGTGCTAATTTCCATCCCTGCTGGTAGTGTATGATCCTCAGTCGTGTAGTGTATGATGCCCAGCTTTTCTCTGTAACCCCATTTACAAAGTTGGCAGGTGTATGATGCCTGCTTTTTAAAAATCTGTTCAGATTTTAAAAGTTGTGTAGTGTATTCCAGCAAATACATGAAACACTGGCACCAACCATAAAATAAAAGCAAACAGAGACAGCTTAGCAAACAACAAGACTAAGACAACAACCAAACAAAGAGTAAAGACTGAAGAGGGCTTAAATACACAAAGGAAACAAGATAATTAATTAAGTCAAAGGTGAACAAAGTTTACCTTGCTGTTTCATAAATAGTTTTACTGGTTTATTTATGCTTAAATAGCACATTGCTCATTGCATAACACTGCCTCCGTCTCTGATAGCTATCTTCCCATAGTGCATCCTACTGCCATCTCTTCCCCAGGTAAATAATGGAAATGAACCGAAATATACACTCTAAGAAAAGTCCATAACAATAGGGACCAATGTACAGTTTGTCATAGCTTTGGCTAGAGTGAAGCGCACGATGAAGGAATAAGGAACAAAGCAGAATATTTGTGTGTGTGTGTGTGTGTGTGTGTGTGTGGTTTATGAGCAATCCATTTGAATGAATAAGAGCTGCTGGGTTTGTTTAGGTTGCAACTGGTCTAATATACACTCTCTTCAGGTTTAGTAATTAAGGTTAAATGTACCTGCGCAGTGAGTCCGGGGTACTACATCAGGTCATGTTGTCCCAATATTACACACACACACACAGTAAGTACATAGATCTGCTTCAATGATGAGCACGTTCCTTAAAGTACTGTATTCTGTCCATATAAGATTTGCTTATGGTCATATCTATGACCAATTCTGCAGCTCCAGCCTGCTGCCTGGATGATGCTGATGGCATTCATATTAATTGGAAAATGAGCAGCTATGTTCATTGTGAGTATTGACAGGAGCAGGCTGCATTTGTTACTGAGAAAGGGAATCATGGGCTAGTTAGGAGTGTTGGTCATTCTGAAGACTGAATGAATAGATTTGGCTGGTGACTTTTTGGAGAGGAGGTTATCTGGCCCCTGTCCAGCTGGGACACAGAGACTTTACATGAACTCCCACTCACTTTTCATACTCGTCAATACATTTTAATTTGATGAGGGTAGAATCCAAACACGGTCTTCCATGCCAAGCAGAACTTGACTGCAATCCCAGTTCTTCAAAGGAAGTGTGTGTGTGTGTGTGTGTGTGTGTCCCATTCGATTCCCCAGGATTCGACCAATATTAGATCTAAGAAATCTGAATCGTTTCTAAAGTTTTTGCCATTCCGAATGCTACGCTGATGTAACGCGCGTCGCGGCAAGAGTGCAACCCTCACTCTCAAACAGTGAAATATGCAAATGAGCGTGAAGGGAGTGCACCGCTTCAAGATTTGGACCAGTGACCAGAAGACCAGACTCGCTCAAGAGACTGTGTCCACAACAAGGTGAGAAGGAAATGGCGACAACACTGGCTGCGTTAGAAACAGGTAAGATGTAGGAAAATGGTAAATAAAATAAAAAAATAAATAAAACAAAGCAGTGAAAATTCAAAACATAACACAAGGGGAAAGAATATATATACCTATATATAATTACCAAGATGACAGTAAAGATTTACTCCAAACAATTTAAGTGTAACCTTCTTACAACCCTTATTTATATAGATTTATATTTCCTATTTAGTTTATCACTATTATTAATTAAATACTCTTTTTTTGTGACCTATTTAGATTCAGCTAATATGTTTAATTGACTCTTACTCTAGTAATATACGTATACAATTTATTTTTACCTATTTATTCGAATTGTTTCTAATTGGCTTATTTTATGTAGAGAATAATTTTTAAATTTGAATACAATTCTTCCAAGTGATAACCCTTTGAATTACCCTTTTTACTCTCGTTCTCCAGAAAAAGAAAAAATACAAAAAAATATACAGTGTTTCCCCTAGAATTTTTTCCAGCAGCGGTGCTGTTACGTGCCTGAGGTTGTTACCAAGCCGCGCGTGGTGGGGTCCTGGGGCATGCACCCTGGAAGACTTTTAAAAAAAATAGCCCCTTAAACCATGACTTCTGGCAAGTTTTGTGGATAGAAATGGACATTTTGAGAAAAACAAATATGACATACCATCAACTGATTCAAGGCATGATTATTGCAGCACGTACCTTGAACTGCAGTCACAAACAGAAACCTTAATTTTATAATTTTATACAGGATTATTCATGTTTTTCTTTTGTGTTCATTTTCAGCTTGGTAGAAATTGTTTAGGGGGAAAATTAAACGTTATCTTTCATCTAAAATTTTATCTTAATGGGAAAGGCCACACCCAATCTGTGAGCACTTAATTTTTCTGGGCTTTTCATAGAAGATCTCTAAGGCTCTTTGGTAATTGAATGATATTGTGGGGGTATTTTTTGTTTTTGGAAGAAGTCTTATGCTCATCTATCCTGCATTTATTTAATCAAAAATACAGAAAAAAACAGTAGCCTAATATTGTGAAATATTATTATATGATGTTCTTTTTAACTTTTTATTAATTAAAGAATCTTAAAAAAAAAGAGCATCACATATCATCATATTAGTATGATTTCTGAAGGACACCAACAAGTTTAGTAGACTCATCTGAAAAATTAAATATGATTTAACGTTAACTATCAGGACTATGAGCAGTAGGTGATACTTCCTCGTCTTCATGGAGAGCACAGTTTGTACCGCTTTCTCCTTTCCACAAGTGCTTGCTCTCCTGTGGCGTCTGTCGTTGCTATGCAACCATGAACAGAGGCGCGCTTGGAAAAACGAGCGCGCCGGCCGCATTTGAAATAATGAATTTGCACGCGCAAAAAACGCGCTATGTGAACGGCCCCTTGTGGCAACGTGACATTAGCCTAATCGAAAATATTTCCATATGTGGCTCTTTCCTCCTTGTTAACAAGTGGATTCACGGTGCTGATCCACTTATCTGACACGACTGCCGCGTGGTGTCGCGACGCCTCCCCCACATTTGTACGTTGATGGGCGTTCCTCTGTTTACCGCTATGGGTGTGGTTTTGACCGAGCGGGAAATGTTGCGTATCAGAACAGAGGACCTGCGAGAGACTCCCCCCCCCCGTCTCCATATGCTCTACTTCTATTGGATAGACGCGTCGCGTTCAACGGACTTCATTTGCATAAAGATGGGCATCGGCCAGCTTTTTGACGCACGACAATTTTCAAAATGAAGCGCTGCCTTCGCGAAATGCTTTGCGGGTGCGACGAAGTCTTGTGACGTCACCCATAGGAATAAAGCGGAGCGCGGCGAGACAGAAGTGTCGCACGGACAAGTGGATCAGCACCGTCAGAGCCACTGCATGCAGCGCCGCCGGTCGCCATGTCTCAGTGTTCTCTTACGAGAGGTTCTCTCGTGCTGCGTAATATCTTACGCTATGGGGAAAGCCTCTTTTCCACGAGATATTGAAGCCAAAAAATTATCCTTAAATTTGAATTAATGTAAAACACGTTGCTGCAGCATGCAGACATAGGCAAGACGGCTTGCGTGTCTATTGGCTGACCTGCAGCAACAGCAGCAGGCTATCGAGAGAGGCCCTGCGTGACGCCATATCCAATGGGGGCGCTTCACGCCCACTACGTCACGTCCTGCCGAAATAGGCGTGGCCTTGACCTATAAATTCTTAAAATTCTTTTATTATGGATAGCCCCTTGAGATGTACCATCTCATTTTCAAGGGGGTCCTTTCAATCACTGATTGGAAATAACAACCAGAGCCACACATGCTCAAAACACAACAATACACAATAACACATGTAAAAATAAAAATAAAATAAAATATAATAAATATAGCTCCACAGGCTGATACAAACTAATTTTTCATCTCTTCAGCGAAGCTCACGCATCGCTGGATCCAGAGTGAAGAAGCCACGCCGTCTGAGAAAAAGCCTTCTGCGGGACGAGCCTTTGCATCTGAAGCCGCTGGCCTTCATCTCGCCGCCTTCAGTCGCCGTACCTGCTACGCTTTCCGGCGTATATATCCTTTTACTCTGCCGAGTGTGTGTTCGCCGCCACGACTCACACTCTCTCTCTCTCATCAGTTCAGAATGCTCACGACCAGGAAAATCCTCGCGCAGATTTGCCAAGGGGACTGGTTTCTGTCAATAGATCTGAAAGACGCGTATTTTCAAATACAAATAGTGTCACGTCACAGGCGATTCTTGAGATTCGCCTTTGAGGGCCAGGCATATCAATACACAGTCCTGCTGTTCGGCCTGTCCCTGGCACCGCGTACATTTACGATGTGCATGGACGCGGCTCTCGCACCCCTGAGACTTCGGGGCATGCGAGTTCTGAACTACTTGGACGATTGGCTGATTCTAGCTCGATCACACTCAGAGCTCATGGAACACAGGACCATATTACTCGAACATCTCGAGAATCTGGGTCTCACAGTCCATTGGGCGAAAAGTTTGATGTCTCCCAGTCAGAAAATTTATTTTCTGGGCACAGAGCTGGACTTGCTGTCTATGACAGCGCGTCTGTCGCCGGAGCGCAGACTGAACATTAAGCGCGCCGCGAAATCCTTCCGCCGCTAAACTATAGTCCCGCTCAAAAGGTTTCAGAAAATGTTGGACCTCATGGCCTCAGCATCTTCAGTACTCCAGCTGGGTCTGCTTTGCATGCGCCCACTGCAGTTATGGCTGAAAGCGCGAGTTCCACCTCGAGCATGGGCCTCCGGTCGGTTTCTCCGATCTGAAATGCGTCTCAGCTCTGGAACCTTGGAAAGCAAACGACTGGTATCAGTCAGGTGTGAGCCTGGGGACTTTCTCGAGTGTGAAGGTGGTGTCCACGGACGCCTCCACCTCAGGATGGGGAGCGCTGCTCGAGGGCAGACCGTTCTTTGGCCAGTTGTCAGAACGGGAAAAGCTTCTACACATAAGCTGTCTGGAAATGATGGCAGTCGACAACGCGCTGATGCGCTTTTGTCCCCAGATAAAAGGTCAACACATCTTGGTCCGGTCGGACAACATGTCAGTGGTGGCATATATAAATCACCAGGGTGGCATCGGGTCCCGAAACCTTTACAGGCTGACAGAACGCCTCCTGGTCTGGGCTCAGCACAATCTGCTTTCATTGAAAGCAGCGCATGTGCCTGGTCACCTGAATCTGGGACCGGGACAGACTGTCCAGAAACAATGTTCCAGCAGGGGAATGGTCGCTGCAGCCACAGACGATCCGACTGCTGTGGGAGACATTCGGCAGAGCGCAGGTGGACCTGTTCGCGTCCCAAGAGAACGCTCACTGTCCAAAGTTTTTCTCCAAAAGAAGGGATGCGCTGGTCCACGGCTGACCCCGCTGCCCTCTCTATGTTTTTCCCCTCCGTCTCGCACCTGCCTCGGGTGTTGGAACGAATCAGGGATAACGGATGCTCAGTGCTGCTTGTGGCTCAGCTCTGGACGAACCAGGCTTGGTTCCCAGTCCTGATGCAGCTGACCAGCACTGCCCCGTGGCCAATACCGATGAGGAAAGACCTCCTCTCTCAGGCCAAGGGCTCGATTTGGCATCCTCGCCCGGAACTATGGTCCCTACATGCATGGGCCATCAACGGGTACCAGCTAACCTCCCGGAGGGAGTGTTAAACACGATCACGCAGGCTAGAGCCCCGTCTACTAGACGACTCTATTCCTCAAAATGGTCTGTGTTCTCTGGCTGGTGGGTCTATTCCTCAAAATGGTCTGTGTTCTCTGGCTGGTGTCAAGCTCAGGGCTTTTCACCCCTAGACTGCGGGGTTACAGAAGTTCTCTCCTTCCTTCAAGAGCTACTGGATAAGGGCAGAACCCCATCCACGCTCAAAGTTTATGTGGCGGCCATAGCAGCGTTTACTAATCCGGCGTCTGGCCAGTCACTGGGGAGGAACGATCTGGTTGTGCACTTCCTCAAAGGAGCTAGGAGGCTGAATCCTCCCAGACCCCGTTCAGTCCCCGTGTGGGACCTTTCTACGATTTTGGAAGCCATGAAAGGTGCCCCATTCGAGCAAATCCATTTGTCAGACATGAAACATTTGTCTTTCCAAACAGTGTTTCATATGGCTCTCGCTTCAGTGAAGCGCATTGGGGATTTACAAGCGCTTTCGGTGAGCGCGACGTGTATGGAATTCGGGCCTAATGACTCGAAAATCATACTCAAACCGAGGCACGGGTACGTGCCTAAATCCCTCAACACACCGTTCAGGGCCCAGGTTATTTCCCTGTCCGCCCTTCCGGTTCACAACGAGGAAAAGGACACGAGTCTCCTTTGCCCTGTCAGGGCACTGAGAGCTTATGTGTCCCGCTCGTCTGTTTTCAGACAGACTGAGCAGCTCTTTGTTTTGTTTAGCGGGCGTTCTAAGGGACTAGCCGCATCAAAACAGAGCCTATCCAGGTGGATAGTCGATGCCTTAGTGCTGGCTTACACTTCTAAGGGCCTGCAGTGTCCTTTGGGTGTCAGAGCGCACTCCACGAGAGGCGTGGCCTCGTCGTGTGCATGGTCTAGCGGGATTACCTTGCAGGATATCTGTACGGCGGCAGGCTGGGCCTTGCCGTCTACATTTATAAGGTTTTATAAACTAGAGGTTCCCGCCTTACAGACTAAGCTTCTGTCGGTCTAGAAATCAGCACTGTCTGGCCCGTTGTGCCGGCTCAGAATGCTGAGTTTGCTTGTGCGTCGCTCACTGATCGATAGAACAACTCCATGGGTATTGAAAGACCCGTACTGTTACCCAGTTCAGGCTGAACGTTTTCACCCTGACTGCGTGGTACACTGTTAATATGGTTAGCTCCCGTAGGATGCGATTTACGGGGAATGACGCTTCTAGCCTCTCTTCTCTGACTCTCTGTGAGCCCATGGTGATTATGCACTATATGAGCCCCGGGCTACTGCCCTTGGGACTTTGGTGTCGGATCCCAGTCAGACGGCGTTTTACACTGTTTTCCCCATAGCGCAAGATATTGCTCAGTACGAGAGAACCTCTCGTAAGAGAACGTACTCGGTTACTAACGTAACCTCGGTTCTCTCTAGAAGAGGGAACGAGTACTGCGTATCTTGCCGTGCTTACAACATGCTCTGGTTCGCTTCTGTGATGAAAAACCAGTTTGTATCAGCTTGTCGAGCAATATTTATAGGTCAAGGCCACGCCTATTTCAGCGGGACGTGACGTAGTGGGCGTGAAGCGCCCCCATTGGATATGGCGTCACGCAGGGCCTCTCTCGATAGGCTGCTGCTGTTGCCGCAGGTCAGCCAATAGGCACGCAAGCCGTCTTGCCTTTGTCTGCATGCTGCTGCAACGCGTTTTACATTAATTCAAAATTAAGGATAATTTTTTGCCTTCAATATCTCGTGGAAAAGAAGTTTTCCCCATAGCGTAAGATATTATGCAGTACTCGTTCCCTCTTCTAGAGAACGTTTCTACGTTTTTAGGTGTATAAGTGAATGAAGTGAATGTCGTGATATTACTGATCATGGAAAGATTTTGCAGCGGCGCTGAAAATCCAGTGGCGGCGATGCGCCACTACTGAATACATTGTAGGGGAAACACTGATATATATATAAAACCAAATAAAAGAAATAAAATACAATAGAATTTGAAAGTAGAAAAACAACAGTAGGGAAAATAAAATCACACTGAATCAAATTTACTGCTCAAACAGTAGTCTCAATATGAATTAGGTTTTACTAAATCTCAGTTCCAGCTCAATGGCTGCTTGCACGAGATCCTTCTTCCGCAATTTAGTTCTGATCAACACAGTTCAGTCAGAAAGGAAGGGAAAACATGTACACAATCCTACCACTCCGTTCATTCCTTGATCCACAAAACTCTGCCCTTAAATGGGCATGGCTCGCCAGTTCCTGCTTGCAATAGGTTTTCCCCGATGTGAAGCAGGGACAATACACGTACAAAGTCTTCTTCAGAGATCGTCCAGTGTCCAGGAATGTGAGGCATCCGACTCAGAAAATGATGAAAAACAGAAAAGAAGGAAAAAAAACGGAAAAAACAGAAAAAAGGAAAGAAAGAAAAGACCCAACCTTGCAAAAGACAAGGCCAAAGATACAATTAGTCATTCCTTTCAAAAATATACATCATTACAACAGTTAGTCTGCATATAAACAACATTCAACAATTCTTACTTCATTTTCAGTCTAACTTTAGCGCGTCATTTGAAAAATTGCTCTTCACACATCTATGTAAATTCAATAATTTACATAGATGTGTGAAGAGCAATTTTTCAAATGACGCGCTTAGGCCTCATCTGCCCGTATTACATGTGCGTCATAATCGGCCATTAACTCATAGCTCGAATACACGACCAAAACTATTAAAGTAACATCTGTTAACTGCTCAAAGTAACTTTTAACTCTGAAACATTAGTTATTTAACACATTCACATAATATTCTTCCCATTTTGAACAGAAGATTAACTCTTATGACTTTTACCGCATATCAACATCAGCATTTAATATTTGAACACCATTTATCAAACATTTACAAAAAAAAAAAAAAAACTCAGTAATAGAGAATTTAATGATTTCACTTACCAAGAGAACTCAATTTTTCAATTATGAAGTTTTCAGAAAGGCAAAACTCCCAACTTTAGGCCCATATTCTCTGCAAGATTCATGTAATCAATCACACATTCACCCGTAATCATTGACCGATAAAATCCCAATCTACACTTCCATTTCAATTCTCTCTCTTCTCTAAATTTTTCAATTATGAAGTTTTCAGAAAGGCAAAACTCCCAACTTTAGGGAGAAATGATAGGTAAGAAATGATTCTTACTTCATTTTCGTCTAACTTTAGCACATTGAATTTACATAGATGTGTGAAGAGCAATTTTTCAAATGATGCGCTTAGGCCTCATCTGCCCGTATTACATGTGCGTCATAATCGGCCATTAACTCATATCTCGAATACACGACCAAAACTATTAAAGTAACATCTGTTAACTGCTCAAAGTAACTTTTAAGTCTGAAACATTAGTTATTTAACACATTCACATAATATTCTTCCCATTTTGAACAGAAGATTAACTCTTATGACTTTTACCGCATATCAACATCAGCATTTAATATTTGAACACCATTTATCAAACATTTACAAAAAAAAAAAAAAAAAAAAACTCAGTAATAGAGAATTTAATGATTTCACTTACCAAGAGAACTCAATTTTTCAATTATGAAGTTTTCAGAAAGGCAAAACTCCCAACTTTAGGCCCATATTCTCTGCAAGATTCATGTAATCAATCACACATTCACCCGTAATCATTGACCGATAAAATCCCAATCTACACTTCCATTTCAATTCTCTCTCTGTTAATTCTCTGTTTTAACTGTTAGTTTGTTCGTTCTAATTCTATTTTTCCTTATCTTTTTAGGATCGCGCTAGCTGCTTCTCTATCTGGCAAGGAGTGTTGCATCATCTGTGTCCTGGCTCCACCCATTAAGGCGGGGCTAGCTCCCCGAGCTCTCTATTTGGACCAATCTTCATCTTATTAAATTGAATAACTTTTTTAAATGAATTTTAATTCATGCATTTTCTTATGTTTTCTGTTCACAGATATTAAATAAAATAACTGTTTTACATATTCATGAGTGTTAGTCTTTTATTCTTCATTACATCAACAGGATTTCTTTAGTGACCTGGGTTACACCGACATGAGAGTGTTGCCATACATGGACGACTGCCTTGTTTGTGCAGCATCACCCCAGCAAGCATTAAATCAAGCATGTCATTTATTGGACCATATTGCGGCTTTAGGAATTACAGTGAATTGGGACAAGCTTGTCCCAATGCAGTCGAACAGTTTCATAGGTATTGTAATCAACTCTGACACAATGTTAGCGGTTCCAACTCCAGAGAGAGTAAGGTCAATTCTGAGGGCTGTAAGGAGTCTTCAAGTTGGCCGCACTCAGAACTACATTGCTCTCCTGTTACTCTTGGGGAAGTTCACAGCAGCAGTAGTACCATTGGGACTGTTGTGGCTCAGGCCTTTCCAACAATGGCTCATTCAAAAACGTCTGTGTCTAATACGAGACAAATACAAGAAAATCAGTGCCACACATCGTTGCATGCGATCTCTAGCACCTTGGTCACAGGAGTTTCTCGTCAGAGGAGTACCATTGGGACCTTCACCTGCAAGGTGTGAGGTCATAAGAACAGATTCTTCTCCCCATCTTCTCAGATGGGGAGGGGGTCTGGTGCAAGAGGGGAGTGAAGGGCACTTGGAGTGGGGCTCTGCGCACAGCGCACATCATATCCTAGAGTGGACATTGGTTTTTCTTAACCTTCTTCACTTTCAAACTGTTCTCAGGGGAAAACATGTTTTGGTGCGCACAGACAACAAGGTGACTGTTTTTATATCAACCATCAAGGAGGCACAAGGTCACAGAATGCCCTTCATGAAGCTCACAACCTGCTTGTTTTAGCAAACCTGCTGTCCATCCAAGCAGTATATCTACCAGGCCGACTCAATCAGACCATGGATGCTCTGTGGTGGGGAGTCGCAGGGAGAGTGGACTCTACACCCAGAAGTAGTGCAAATGATATTGAGGACGTATGGGACCATGGTGGTAGTTGTGTTTTTGGACAGTCAGATGTCTCACTGCCCTCGCTGGTTTTCCCTGATAGATGAACCGGGAACTCTAGGTCTGGATGCATTAGCCCACGAGCATAATAGGATCCCTTTAAAGGTTCACTATTGTATGGAAGTAGTATTACACAAAATGCTCAGTGATCAATGTCAATGCAGACTGACTGTGTCATTCTCTGTGAGTTATGATGATTAATTAGTTAGAGAAGAGGAATTACCTAGATAAAGCAAGAAGTATTTAGCTGGACATGTGATCTCAACATGTCTGCCCCCATGAGGACCTGCTCCACACACACACACACACACACACAAACACACACACACACACACACACACACACACACACACACACACACACACACACACACACACACACACACACACACACACACACACTTAATTTATTTAAATATTTATTTTTATAAAGCTTTATTTACAATGAAACTGCATACTGTATATAATTCATTGCAAATAAAGCAGCAGTCTTTATTTCAGGTTTTATGATGCTCTGAATCAGTGGTCTAGACCTCAGAAAAACAGGTGCTTAATAATATATATCCATATAATTAAAACATAATTACAGAATATGCCTCCATCAGTTAATCTGACAGTGATGAAAAATGTTAATATTAAGAGCTAACGGGGCTCTGTGAGAGCTATTATAATATTTATTAGCTTTTTTTTTTTGCACTCTTAAAAAAATCTCATCTTATACGTATTTTTTCCAACCTCTCTAGAAACCTGGCAAGCACAAATGTATTCACTCTTGCACAGTCTGTGATCATTTTTGGGTGGCATGCATTCACTATTCCACATCTCCAGTGGAGGAGACAGGGGTGAGGAAGGGATCTGGGCTGGGATCCAGGCCTCTCGACCGGGATTTTGAAGCACTCTCTCAGCCCCAGAACCCCTGGAGCTCTAAGCCTTCTGCTGTGTGTGCAAGAGCTTCTACTGTCTCCAGCAGGGGTCTGTTCCCTCCATCTGGCCAGGAATCAGAGACCTGACCCATCGCTACGACTCCCCGTGGTACCAGAGAGACAGGATGATGCAGAGAGGAAACCAGGAGAGAAGGTGTGAGAAATCATATCATGAGATGTAAGGAGTGGATGGCTCATTAATTCAAGTCAACCTCCACAATTATAAGCACAGATAGAGTGTTCAAATAGATGGGAAATTGTTACACAGTTTTATTTGGAGATTAATTAAGCAATCTTGCACATAGTGAAACCTCCTTTACTCCTGGCATGAACATGCATTTTATCTTACTTGACATACTTGGAGGATAATGAAATTGCATGCTCATTCACACTTAATCGAATGTAGTCAGAATCTGTCCTTGACCACCTCTGAATGTGGTTTTTCAGTGATCCAATCAGAATCCTGTATGTCTTGGGTGTAGCTTGGGTGTAGCTTTTAGCTTAGCTTTTACTTTATTCATTCAAGATTAGAGAGGGCAATCACAAAGAAGTTAAATTTGGACTTTCAGTCTGACAGCTCTGATCGTATTTTGCGTGGTTTATATGACTTTCTCACGCCACGTAAAACGTAAACGTCAGATGTTGTTATAGGAAACATGCTGAAAGTCACTGCAGAAACAAGGTTGTGTTGTTGCAAAGTGCTGGACGAGCAGAAAATGACAATATTACGGTGACGTGTTTCGAAACTGACGGAGACCGTAGCATCCTATGTTTCTGCCGCTGCCTCAGAAGACGCAGCTGTGCAGCATGACGGCTACACATTGTCATGTGCTAATAAGACAACATCTCTATTGCAAACCCCTTCATGTTGCGGTGGTTGATATTTTTGGCGTGTGCCCACAGGCGGAAATCGCGGGGGGGTCGGGGGGGTCAGGACCCCCCCTATCTGAGGGTTGTCCCCCCTAAAATATCATTAAAATATGTGTGTTGTAAATAAAATAATGATATATTCCTCAAAATAATTGTTTAAGAAATAAAATAATACAAAGGCAAACGGGGCAACAACAAAAAAACGTTTTAAACATTTTGAGTGCCCCCTCTCTTGCCTCACAGTGCTTTGGTCCACTGCCTCCGCCCCTTTTACCTCACCACCGACACACACACATTCCGGTGGCGGGAGAGATGAACTAAGTTTTTGAGTAGTTGTGGAACTCCAGTAAATCAATGTTTTATTCACTTTAAACATCGGATGAAGTGATTATTTTCTCTTTAATATAGATGATGCTGAGTCATTAATAAATCATGTCAAAAAACAAATATATGATTGTGTACAGTGTAACGTTAACAATGTACTTTTGATGTAGTCTGCTATGTTAGCGATTATAACGTTTAACGCATTTAGATTTTACATGGACACTTATAATCGGATTGACGGCTCAATCGGACTAAAAAAACCTTCATGTAAACACCTTAATCGATCCGATTGAGCTCGATCCGATTGAAATTTAGATCCGATTGAAAGGGGTGGTTTACTCCTTTTGTAATCCGATCGAGAGAACATGTAAACACTTGATCGGATTGAAAACCGAAACTAAAAGGACTGCGCATGTGCAAAGACGTTGAAATAGCGTAATGACGTATGACGCACGGAACGAGCTGTTCTTCCTGTTGAATAAAGTGAATATAAAATGAGTCTTCCGTTATTAAAAAATTCTCATTTCACTCAGCGTCTGTGAAGTGAAGCAGGACAACATCCCACCAGTGCTTGTTTAAGATTATCATCCATAGACGACTAGTTTTGGACGCCGGGTTTTACTGCGTAATCAATATAAGCAGCACGGCAAAGCGGTTCATGCTCATCGTCTCCAAATCATGACCAGAGATGGATAAATATTAAGTCTGCTGTTTAAAAAAAATAAAGAACCAATAGAGGAGAATAGTTATGCAATAGAGGAGAATAGTTATGCGCGAACAGCGGCATGTTCGTGCAGTGTGCGCATGTCAAAAAATAAATTCCGATTTGAATCTTGGGACATATAAACGCGCACATCAACCCGATTACTTTATTTATCGTTCATGTAAACACCGTGTTCGGATTCATCAATCGGATTGATTTCATTCCGATTGAACCATGTAAACGCTATGATTTAGTCGGTTTATATCATTTAATATTATAGTTGATAATATGATATGTTAATCTAATATAATATCACACGAAGAGTGCAGTTTTTCTCCAGATATCAGCATGATAACAAATGTGATTTTGATTTATACAAGTTTAATAAACAAGAAGTTAATATTAAGTGATGTACATTTTAGACACCATATTACCAACGAAAATAGTTGAAAACTAAGCCACAGCACTGAAGAAACACACCAAGGTGTTTCCTTACTGAATGAATCAGCTTTTTGAACAATCAGTTGAATGAATCTCAATGACTCACTCATTAACAGTGACTTACTGCCTCCTACTGGCGGTTTTAATTTCACATTTAAAGTATCTTTTCATGTTTTAAATCATTTCAAATATAAATATTTAACATTTTATTTTTAAAACGTCATAATATTATTTATGTCTGTGTAAAAACATCTAAATGCTACTTTAACCCTAATTTATCTTTGGGGTCTATGACCCCAATCGACTTTTCGTAGTAAATAAAACATGGTTCCCGTCATCTCAGTTGCGTCAAATTGTGTCACTTTTTCTACATTATCTATACACAATATACACTATAGCCTACACTGGGCTTGATTCGGTTGTTCTAAAGGTATGTAAAAAATAAATCCATTGGTGGCTTAATGAATGAAAAAGCTAACTAAATTGACCAAAAAATTATTCAAAACCATACATTTTTTGTAAATAAGTTGTTTACACAAAACAACTTATTTAAAAAAAAAATTATGGTTTTGAAGAATTTTTTTGGTAAATTTAGTCAGCTTTTTCATTAAACCAGAAAGAAACTTTGAGAAGAAGGATAATGGAACGGTCTCCATGCTACACTAATAATAGTAGTACGTTAAGGCTTTCCTCGGTGTACACGTATCCTTGCAAGTACAATTTTGCCTGTATTATTGGTGTCCCCTTCAAAAATTGCTCTTGAGAATTGTTATGTTTATTGTCCCCCCCAACATTTTGATGAAATTTTCGCCCCTGCGTGTGCCTACCAACGCAACGCTATAGAAACCAATGCTGATATACCAGAAAACAAAAGAGCGGCATGGACTCACAAATCGGATTATACACAATGTGGACGTCAATAATTTTAGATCAGATTCCAATCGGATACACAAATAATCGGATTTGTAATGACAGTGTGAATGTAGCTTTTTTTGTCTTTTCTTTTTTTTTTGTCTCAAGATACACCAGTATGATTTTTTTTTCTAAGGCGCATTTTTTAAATCTACTTAAATGCCCTATTGAACTATGACCCAAACATGATGTAATATAAGCCCTGTCTGTGAAACTGGGCCCTCATCTTTTGCTAACTTTGTCTTCAGGGTCTCTGGATGATACAGTACATACAAAATTTGGGGTTAATTGGACAAATGGTCAAGGAGGAGCTGGAAAAAGTATTAAGCATGTTTTATGCATGGAAAAAAAATATTTCTCATCTCTAAACGAAAATAAGACAACAGTCACCTTCTGAAGTCATACCTGACTTCAAACTGTTTTTGGATGTATTGGGGGCCAGGGCCAGAGGGCAGGTTTAGTGTGTGAGGAGAACAGTATGATAGAATGGTAAAACAGTCCATTGACATTCAACCACAGAATATCCTGCAAAATCATTAACACAAACTGACAGCTCTCAGATACTGAGGTTACTTGAGATCAGAAAGCCATAGATTCTCCACTCAGACCTAGGTAAATAACTATTTCAGACCTCCTCCGGGAACAACGGAGAGCTGTCAGCATCAGCGTGGGCTCCCTGTTTGAAACCAGAGTCGGGGAGAAGAGGGTCCTGATTGGATAGTGGGAATCTAGGCCAAATCATCAAGCAGCATCAGTGAGACAGACACCTGGTGCATTCAAGTGATGAGGAAGGCCACAAGAGGGGAGGAAATGCTTGAGGTTGAGAGTAATCTCTGATTCTTCAGCCTTCATTGCTGTCCCCTCTTCTTATTGATCACCCCAATCACAGCATCCTAAAGCCACATAACAGCCAATGGGAGATCCTCAGATTCTAAAGGGCTTGATTGTATGAGGTCGTAGGTATCCTGGCATGTGTAGTCTACATGTGTGCTTCAGGGAGAACACGTAATGCATTTACAATGAGTGTTAAATGTACACACAAATCTGTCAAATGACACACATGCATCTACGCATACACAGGCATCCCTTGAAAATGTGTCCGCAATGTAATCGCTTCAACTGCTTAAGAGATGAAGCCTCTAGTATTATATGATTGACGCAAATGGCTTCAAATCATCTATAGTATACATGCTAAATTAGCCCTACATAAAAAGCTGTTTATGCTTGATCATTCATACATCACTCAAACACTGTAGTATAATACATACTACTTGTCAAGAACAATGTGCTTCAAACTATCAAAACACAATTTGTTTGCTATTAAAACTATAAATTATTGCCACCATTTGTCTGGTAAATTGTTTGCTGTTTCTGTCCTGTGAAAATAAATAAATCAGAAGGACATTAAAAAATGTTAACCAATCAATGATAAAAGAGGTCACAATGTCATCCTAAAGCCAACACGATCTCATGATAAAACATAATTACTTTACGAGTTGGCAATTCCATTTGAATTCGAATGATTGCGACTTTTAGGGAAAAATTATCATTCAGATACGTCCACTCCTTAACCTAATCCTCAGTTCATACAAATGTGTTACGAATTCTGTAAATCGAACTTACAAATTTCTGTCTTCAGAAAAGCCTTGGGTGGATCTTGACCCTCTCAGCTGGCCTGAAACAGGAATAATGCTGGAAAACGTCTCGGGTTATGACTATAACCCTTGTTCCCTGAGAAGGGAACGAGACACTGCGTCGTTGAAAACAACTCTTTGGGGACGCTCCCTTAGTGTGCGCCTCTGAAGTATGAATGAAACTAATCCAATCCTGATTGGTGTTGCATCGTGACGTAACATGTGACGGCATTACCGGAAGCATAAAAGAGACGCTGACACACACACACACTAGCCTAGCGATGAAGCAAGACGCTCTAAGGCCTCTAGGGGCGTGGCAGGACGACGCAGTGTCTCGTTCCCTTCTCAGGGAACAAGGGTTATAGTCATAACCCGAGACGTTCCCTTTCGAGGGAACTCGCACTGCGTCGTTGAAAACGACTCTTTGGGGAACGAATGCCCACTAGGCCACGCACCGAAATAGGCCTGCCCTGGAGTGAAACTGATTCAGGCACTCAGCTAGGACGAGAGCACATGTGCGCCAGGCGTACTAGGGAGGTGTAGACTATAGAACCTAAAGAAAGTGTGCGGGGTAGCCCAACCGGCTGCCTCAGAGATCTCCTGGAGGGGAACTCCCGAGAGGAGGGCCCTAGAGGACGCCATGCCTCTAGTCGAATGAGCCCTTATGGCCAGAGGTGAAGGCAAATTGCTCACCTCGTAAGCCAAGGCAATAGCCTGCACAATCTAATTACTAATAGTTTGCTTGGATGCCGGGAGCCCTCTCCTAGGTGAACCAAAACACACTAACAGTTGGTCCGACCTCCTCCAAGAAGAGGACCTCTCGAGGTAAATACTCAAAGCCCTGACGGGGCAGAGCAAATGAAGCTTCTCTTCTTCTGCCAACATATGAGGTGGAGGATGGAATGCCTGAAGGGTCGTAGACCTAGCCGTATTAGCAGGCACTTTAGGCACATAGCCCGGTCTCGGGTGCAAAAAGGCCTTAACCTTGCCAGGGGCAAACTCCAAGCAAGCTGGTGTCACTGCCAGGGCTTGGAGATCTCCCACCCTCTTAAGAGAGGTGATGGCTAAGAGAAAAACCAATTTGTATGTAAGATCTTTAGGCGAAGCCGACTGAAGAGGTTCGAAGGGGGCCAGGGATAACCCTTCCAGAACCACTGCCAGGTCCCAGGCAGGAACCCTGGACCTGGTTGTCTGTCTCATCCTCCAAGTACCACGGAGAAAACGAATGACCAGCTGGTGCCTCCCCAGAGGCCCATCACTTAATGGCGCGTGGAAAGCCGCAATGGCAGCCACGTACACCTTAAGCGTGGAAGGGGAGAGACCCCCTCAGAGGCCAGGCCCACAGTTTCCACAGCTCTGGGTGAGGGTGGAAGATTGTGCCCTCCGTCTGAGACAATAGATCCCTCCTCAGAGGAATCTGCCATGGCGGAGCTATCAGGAGTGAAATTATGTCTGAAAACCATACTCGGGTCGGCCACATTGGGGCAACCAGAAGTAGACTGATGCCCTCCTGACGGACCCTCTCCAGGACTCCCGGAAGCAGAGCGATCGGGGGAAATGCGTACAGGCGAAGCCTCGGCCAGGCCTATACCATGGCATCCAACCCCAGTGGGGCTGGATGTGAGAGGGAGAACCAAAGTGGGCAGTGGGACGTCTCTCGAGACGCGAATAGATCCACTTCCATGGGTCCAAACCTCTCCCATATCAACTTCACCACATCCGGATGAAGTCTCCATTCCCCGGGCCTCAGCCCCTGCCTCGACAGGATGTCTGCTCCCTGATTCTGAACCCCCGGAATATACATTGCTCTGATAGACAGTATTTTCCCTTGGGACCAAAGAATAACCTGATGCACCAGTCTGCACAGAGGGTGCGATCTGAGTCCCCCTTGTCGGTTCAGATAAGCTACCACTGATGTATTGTCCGATCGTACTAGGACATGGTAACCCTTGATGTCTGGAAGGAAGCTCCTCAGAGCCCTGAACACAGCCAACATCTCTAGACAATTTATGTGCCAAAAATGATGATGGTCCTGCCACAGACCTCTGGCAAAGCGGCCGTCCATGACCGCGCCCCAGCCAGTGAGGGAGGCGTCTGTTGAAACTGTTGTCCGGCGACATGACGCTCCTAACACTGGCCCTTGGGACAGGAACCAAGGTTTCTTACATATTATTAGAGAACGAAGGCATCTGCGCGTTACTCTGATCATACGAAATGGATTCCCCTTGGGGGAAAACCCCTTGGCTTTCAGCCACCACTGAAAGGGCCTCAGGTGTAGAAGGCCCAAAGGTATAATATTGGATGCCGCTGCCATGAGGCCCAGCAGTCTTTGAAATTGCTTTACAGTGGTGGCCTGGCCTAGCTTTAACTTGGACACCATCGCCAGAATGGACTCGATACGCGCCGGGAGACATGCGTGCCTGCATCGTAGTCGAGTTCCACACAACGCCCAGAAACGTTGTGCACTGGGACGGTTCTAACACACTCTTCTTTGTGTTGAGTCTCAACCCCAATTTTTGAATGTGGCCAAGGACGACATCTCGATGCCGAACTGCCATTTCTCGAGACTGGGCCAGAATGAGCCAGTCGTCGATATAATTCAGTATGCGGATGCCCTGAAGTCTTAGTGGAGCAAGTGCTGCATCCATACATTTGGTGAATGTGCGGGGAGAGAGTGCTAGGCCGAACGGAAGAACCCGATATTGGTAAGCTTCGCCCCCGAAAGCGAACCTCAGGAACCTCCTGTGACATGGAAGGATGTATACGTAAAAATAGGCGTCTTTTAGATCTATCGTGACAAATCAGTCCTCGGATCTGATTTGACTCACGATGACAGGAATAGTGAGCATTTTGAACCTGAACTTCCTCAGAGACCGGTTCAAAACCCTGAGATCTAGAATTGGCCTCAACCCCCCATCCTTCTTTGGAACTATAAAGTACCGGCTGTAAAATCCGGACTCCCTGTCTTAATGAGGAACACGTTCTATGGCCTCCTTTAGCAGCAGAGATTGCACTTCTTGTTCCATCACCTGAGCCTGCTCTGGAACCACTGTAGTCTGCCCGAACTGCCGTCTGTACCCTGACTTATTATATGCAGGACCCATGCAGATATGTTGGGAAGATGATACCATGCCTCTACAAAATCTACCAAGGGAACCAGCCTCTCGAGACTGGCCTCTGGTGTTTTTCGAGCACCCTTCTCGACCCCCTGAAGCGGAAGACCGGCAGGCGGTAGTCGATACGGTTTTCGTGACCATAACTGATGCTCGTTATTTATTTTTTGAGAAAGACGACGCAGAGTGCGTTCGCTGGAAGATGATGCGGCCCGAAGCGTCACCGACGGCGGGCAATTCACATCGTTTCCTTGAGGGCCCCGCTGCGAGAACAACCTCGGTTGCTCTGCAACGGAGGGGACAGCCCTCAGAGGTCCCACCACCCTGGCTAGGACCTCTTTCCTGAAGCCCTCCTAGCCTGAAGGACATCCCTCAGATCGTCCTTCTGGCTGGAGGGCTTCTGCTGGGAGCATTTCCTCCGTTGCCAAGCTCCCGGAGGAGGGGCTCTAGAGGAAACGCTCTCCCTTTGCTCCGTGCGGTGTGAGGAGCTGGCTGATGGCTAGGGCTGATGTTCTTGCCCCACCCTACTTGATTTGGACTTCGATTTACGGGGGGAGGAACTGCTGGAACGCCGCAGATTGCTTCTTCGCCTCCTGAAACCTGTCAACGACCGATGTAACGGCGTCGCCGAACAGGCCAGAAGGCGAAAGAGGCGTATCCAGCAAAACAGATTTCTCTTTCTCCTTTAAACCTGATAAATTCAGCCACAAATGCCTCTCCGTGGCCACCATAGCTGCCATAGAGCGGCCAATGGCGCTGGCTGTCTCTTTAGTGGCCTGGAGAGACAAATCTGTGGCCTTACGAAACTCCGCGATATCCTCTGTAGTTGGCCCCTGGGTTTTAAGGGAAGATGCCGCCTCAGGAGAGAGGTATCCGGCTAACACCTCTTCTACTCTAGGCATCTTCCCATAACCCATATCCCGTGCCCCCAAAACATTGCTATAATCAACCACAGATGGATTGGTGACACGGGACGAATGCGGTTTATCCCACGATCTCGAGATCTCTTTGTGGAGATCGGGGAAAAACGGCAAACCCCGGCGCTGAGGCTGTGACCTGTGCTGCAGGAAACGCTCGTCTAATTTGCTTTTGACTTGCGTTCCCTGCTCATCTTGTGGCCAGCTGATGTTAAGTCTGGCCACGGCACGAGTCACAACCTCCACCAGCTCCTCATATGCTTGGCCGTGAACTGGCGCGCCTGACTCACGGTCATCCCCCTCGATGCTGAGCACCTCTACCTCCTCGGAAGCAGAGAGCTCAAGCACTGGGACCTGGTCGTGGGCAGAAGAAGCCGCGACGTGGACTTCTGCACCACTCACAGGGGCTTCGGGATCCTCAGATGAAGAATGAAAAAGTGCCGCAGCAGTCTCATTCTCATCTGCAAGATCCCGCTGCGAACCCCACGATCTGAGTCGCCACGCCGCCTCAACAGACGCAGGACCAGAACCTCGGGGAACGCGAGCCTGACCGAGCTCATCAAAGCACGCCAACCGGGAGCGCAGCACTCTCATGGGTAGTGCTTCACAGTGTTCACAGGCAGCTCCCTCGAGAGCTGCCTGGGCGTGCTGCGCTCCCAAACAGTTCACACACAAAACATGCGTGTCCCCATCCGTAATATATATATATATGAGGAAATCAGACAAACAACACCAAATAAGACAGACAGTCGTAACATAGAGCACTTGCTGAAGAGCGAAAGCTAGTGTGTGTGTGTGTCAGCGTCTCTTTTATGCTTCCGGTAATGCCGTCACATGTTACGTCACGACGCAACACCAATCAGGATTGGATTAGTTTCATTCATACTTCAGAGGCGCACGCTAAGGGAGCGTCCCCAAAGAGTCGTTTTCAACGACGCAGTGCTCGTTCCCTCGAATGGGAACGAAGAATTGCACGTTAACAGCTTTTAAAGAAGATAAAAGTGATTAAATATACATAGGTCCAAAATTATAACTCGTCAGACATCGAATGGAGGTAAAAATTGGCTTTAGGAAAGAGATAGAAACAAAAGTTAATGGCAACATTATGAACGACAACATGTATCAAGTAGAGTACTAACATACAACCAATTTACTACACAAAACATCTGTTGTGTCTTTTAATGTCACAACTCAGTGGAGATTTAACCATAAGCTAAGATGCTTAACCCTCTGATGGTCTTAAAAAAAAAATCACACTTGTGGTCTTCGGGGTCTATTGGACCCCAGACAATAAAATGTAATTTTGTAACAGAACAATATTTTTTTTTTTAACAAATATAATTTTTCTCTGTTTATTAATGTTTTTACTCAACATTTGTGCAGTTTTTGGAGGATTTATGATTTATTTTTAATTTCTATAAATAAATAAATAAATAAATATTTATTTAAATAGGATTTTTACAAAAAAACAGCATTTTACGTTAAATTAAATTTATTAAAAACCCAGATTTAAAAATTTCATTCCTGGGGATACCATGGATAATTTTACAAGGTTTAATGTAAGATTTTTGCCCATTTTTTATGAAAATACAGGTTAAAATTTGTAATAAATCACTTTAACCACTAGATGGCTATAGAGCTCCATAAGGCCTATATGCTATTTGAATTACTGAAAGATTCTAAAGTTTCTAAAGTTGGATTCAGTTGGATTCATATATAAAAATTTTAAAACACAATTATAACAAAAATAAAATACTTTTTGTCAAAGTTTAGCATTTTTTTGTACTGAAAAAAAACAACAGTTTTTCAATAATGTTACAGTATGATTATAATCAAACCTGAACAACATGTTACAAAAATAAATGTTGGAGTCTTAAGATTTTATCATTTATTTCAACTGAACTACAATAACAAATTAGCAAAAAAATTGTAAAAAAAAAAAAATGTAAAAAAAAAAAGATTTGCGTTATGTTCTGCGTTGTTTCTGATTTTGATGATGAATTTTGTCTATTTTGAGACCAACGATAAATAAATATGTATTTATTTATTTATAGATATTTAAAAGATATAATAAATCCTCCAAAAACTGCACAAATGTTGAGTAAAAACATTAATAAATAAAGTAAATTTATATTTGTAAAAAAAAAAAATATTGTTTTGTTACAAAATTAAATTGCATTTTTTGCCCCCGAAGACCCCGAAGACCACGAGTGTGACTATTTTTGTCACGCCTACATAAAAACAGATAACGTTCCATTTAATTATTTTTTTTGTAGATCTAGGAAGTGTTGAGAGCCGTAGGAAGTTTCATACCATTTGGAAAAAGAGAAAATTTTTATTAATTCAAGCAAAAGTCATTTGGGATCCAGTGGACCCCACTGACCATCAGAAAGGTTTTTTTTTTTTTTTTCGTTTTTTTTTTTTTTACAGAACATGTGGCAGCCCATATGTAGGACATTCCTTGTAAGGCATCAAAGTTTAATCGTGTGTGTGTGTATTGTGCTTCAGGTATTCCCTATGTTATGTGTCCCCAAAAGAATGGTAATACAAAAAATATTTTTTTGCCCCAAAATGTAGATAATTCGAGGCACAAACATCTGAAGTTCTGTGACATTCAAATTTTGAAGAAAATATTTGATAGTAACCAATATTATATATATATATATAATATTAATCTGACCATATGTTAAAATAAATTAATTATATATATAATTTTATTATATAAATTATTATTTATCAGATTATTATTTTTTTCTCAAATCAGAGAAATATGTTTATTTATCGATTTTATTTTTTCATTAGGTATAAATATTTGTATGGAATTAACAAAATTTAATCAGAAACCATTATTTATAAGTCAAGTCAAGAGCAGTATGTTTACTATACATGTTATTTAGTAAAATTACTGTAGTAGATACAATTTTTGTTGCACAATAAATAAATAAACAAACAAATAAATAAATAGGTGTCTGCATTGAGATTCGGCAAGTCTTTTTTTGAACCTGAACAAATTATTTGTATAAAGTGTCCAAATGTAACGGTTCTCTAAAATGAATCGGACGTGCCACAAGAGAATATTTTAAGTGAGTTTGTCCTACCATATTTTAGCAACGATTTATCACATTACGCCGCTATTCGTTAGGAAAGTCCACGTTTCTAGAAAAATTTAGCTGTTTTGAAATCACATGAGCTACTGAAAGCGTCACTATAATGAGTTTCTCCGACACTGTTCTATGTATTCCTGATTCTGACACTGAGAGACACTGATTCTCACCCAGTCACTGATGCAGATAATGCCTGGCTCAGTCTGTTTTACACTAGATATGTCTGTTTTATCACTATATAGGATAGTCACACAGTTGTTTAGCTGTCTCTGACAGATAGGCTAAAATTTGCGCTTCTGAACATAATCTTAAGCACCTTCACAAAAATGCTGACATGTGTGTATATGTAGGTGTGCCTGTATGAGTGCATCTGAGGCCTCTGCAAACACACCACCACCATCCGACTCCATGTCCTTTCATGTTGCATCTCTGCAGCTGTAGATCAAGGTTGAGCTCATCTGGAGGTCGGCTCCATATCAAAGGCTCCATGATCAGGTTACAGCATGCCACATCCACCAGCAAGAGGCCTGGGGTGAGAGCCTATGTGGAGCAGGTGCCTCTCAATCAAACATAAAGCCACAGTCATTGCAAATGATTTTTAGATCAAGTAAATAATGCTGAAAGGGATAGTTCACCCAAAAATGAAAATTAGCCCATGATTTACTCATCCTCAAGTCATCCTAGGTGTATATGACATTCTCTTTTCAGATGAATACAATCGGAGTTATATTAAAAAATGTCATGGCTCTTCCAAGCTTTATGATAGCAGTGAATTGCTGTTTCTGTTTTGAAGTCCATTAAAGTGCATCTATCCATCATAAAAGTGCATAAGTTGCGTAAGTAGACTGTGTATGGCCGTTTGGCCGGAAGCTAGAATTAAATATGAAATTATGTTTTATTAACAAGGTTCGGGGGGAGCAGGTGCAGATAATTAACCCAATCAGCACAAGTGGAGATCATCAGTAATCAACTCAGGACAAGATAAATAACAGCAGAACCCACCTTTGTTCCTTGACAGTTTATCACTATCCCACCTCCACCCCATCTCCTCACTTTTAGTTCCATCTCTAGTTCCATCTACTCTTACCAACCGGGGGAGTACTTTGGCAGAAATTCCGAGCTCGGAGCCCTCCAAGCACGGCCAAGCACGCATAACCTTTACCATAATAATTATATGTAGATGTGAACTCGTTGTAGCAACTGAGACCAATCAGACACAATTATTTGTTATGGTTAACAAATAATCTTTAAAGCTCATGCTGGGACCTGTGCCCCCATCCCCCTAGCGGGTGCAAGGGGGGCTTTTGGGTTACCATGGATACGATCAGATAAGTTGCTTTATTGCTGTCAAAGGAATGTGGCCACATGCGCAAGAGAGAGACAATGGGAAGACAGAAACAATCTTTAATACAGACTTTGCTGCATTAATCATAGACTAACTGATCTATAAATGAACATGCATCCCAGAAACTGTATGAATGATTTACTGTCTTGTGTACTATTATGTATATACTATGGTATGTATTTTATTATACAACCAACCAACGGTCAATGTAACCTCACCTGTATCATGTCTCCTACCTAATTAATCTTCATTTAATGACTCACACTTTGATGAACATCACCTTCTCTTAGAATACAGTGTGGATTTGTTATATCTATCTGAGCATTAATGAACAGAAAAAGTGTAAGGCAGAGGTCTAACCACACTTAGGACAAAGACTCATAAATCTTGCCCACAGAGGAAACTCCCACCAGAAAGTCCACCCTTCTCATTGGTAAAGCAAACTCGGAGGTGGGACTTTTTCTCAAGCTTTATTAGAGACAGTCCACAGTGACCTGTCTCTCTTAGTTTTTTTCATCCGGCTGCAACACTGCTTCTGCTGATACGGGGGAACCCCCCCTTCACTGGGGCCCCAGGGCCCAGCAGGCCGTGAGCACCGTCGGCCATGCTTTCACACTCCCAAAGGGAGTCAGACTGCCTTTTCTTCAATCCAGAAAACTGCAACCTTACCATCACTGAACGGGCAACGATCAACTCTTGTTTTGCTGGACCTCCGGGTTGCTTACTTCGGGTGGGTGTCTGAGACCCCCTCCCCCAAACGGCTCATGGCCCCTGCAGGCTATGACCACAGCCTGCCAGGCCTCGACTCAACCAGCCATGTGCTCATGGAGAGAGAGAAAACCTCCAACCAGAACAGAGTCGAACTACCCATGCAAGTTCATCATCTTCTTCATCCAACGGAGAAGAAAACGATTGCAACTTCAACATTTGACACTCACGGAACCGTCAACGACTTCAATTTCCAACAACTTCAAGAATTGTGTCCACTGCAAAGCCATGCAAGTATCAATTTAAGAAGGTGCTTTGAAAATGATGATATTGATGGTTCTTTTCATAGTTCCCTTTCCGGTTTCCAGTTCCATGCTATCACTCACCCTTTTACCTATACGTGTATTTATGTATGTATGTTTGTTTAGTTTAGTTATGTTCGTGATTTAGTTAATAAAACTTGTGCACAATCTGTATTTAGCTCTGATTCACTGCTTGCAGACAACGTCTCTTTTACGATTTTGATCTTGTTACACGCTCAAAGCGCTGTACATGCTAAGAAACAATTATTTTCCGTAGCCATGGAAGATACCCCTTTTCTTAGAATAAATGAATAATCAAGAGTTCGTTGGACAAACTGATTAATTGATTGTAATATTAAGTTAGCTGCATCAAGTTAATACCATTAACTGACCCAAATATTCATAATCAATCATAACCAGTTATTATTGATTATTAATATTTCCCCTCTGAGCTGACTCATTACATCGTGACTAAATATGTATGAGTTAAATATTAATATTTTTCTTACACAAACTCATGGCTTTACTTCAGAAGGCAGTTTTTTTGAGTTTTTAGGTAGCCTTTCTTTATAATGCATTATAAAAGGTTTTTAATGCATTAATTATGCCTTGTAATTCACCTTATAATGCATTGTCTTTTCTCATGTATGGATGTGCTCATGTACGTAAATGGCTTCAAAACGAATAACACATTTTATTTACATTGTTTTCGATTTTGTCACATTGTGATGTTTGACGCTTGTGATGTCCGCATTAGTTTGTTCCTCTTCAGCAAAATTATTTGTTCATGGATAGCAAAATGGACACATTTTTATGTTCCAAATCTTGAAGTCTGTGTGTGTTGATCTGAGGTTGATCTGTTTTTTTTTTTTTTTGTCTCATAAGCATTCAGATGATTACTATTCATGATACTGTCTTCAATAGTTCAAGACCACAATCACTTTGGCGCATATTAAACAATTGAAAGCCTCATAAATAAAGGGAACGAAAGAACTTAATCAGTGTAGACAACATATTAAAATTTTAACCAATGAAAAAGATGCAGTGAGGTTTATTTTTACAGTCAAAAAGTAGACAATCTTTCTGTCACCGTAAATTTTATTTGATTACTATAAGCATAACTACTATGATGATAACTATATTACCGTCCTCACAAACAGAAGATAACAATCTGTTTATTGTAAGCGCACTCTGCAGTTTTGTCGTCTGTCGCTTTTAGAGCTTGGAAGGGTTCAGTTTGAGCAAATGTTTTATATCATCATCACTGTCCTCATCAGAGCTCATTTCACAGTATATTCAACATCTGGTTCATATTCACGATCTCAAACATATTCTCAGAACTATCATTTTAAACATCTTCAAAATCAATATTTTGATCGCCGACAGCTTTTTCACCAGATCCACCATCAAGTGACCGTGACACTAATATTTGACTGCCTGCAGAAAATCGCTGAGCCATTTCAAGTTTTGCTGAGAATACTTCCTATTCTTTTGTTTTCTGCCTGCGGTAACTATGAGTGAAATGTCACTTCATCATTGTGTATCAGACATTGTGGATTGCACTAATTCAGTCATCAAAGATTAATTTGTAGTGCAGAAAAAAAAATCTTTAAAGTGAAATCAAAAATTTACTATTCTTGTTTTATGTGTGTTTTTATGGAATGTTGCAGTATTTTTTATACATGCACATCAATATTTTTTTCTAATTAATGCGCTCTCGCAATGTTTCATTGAAATAACTTTCCCTTCCTCTTGCAGAAACATTTATACTCTTCTTTGATGATGTGTTTACCAGCGTGAGGGTGGGATTAAACTGTCAATCACATGACATCACAGCAATAGCGAACCACAATGATCCAATCAATTGCCGATGGACAAAATCAAGTCCTGCCCAACAACTTTTTCTTGTTTGAGAAGCCATTTTACAGATATACATAACAATAGGGAAGAAAAGACTATCACAACTTCTGTTTCAGGCCGATTTTTATACTTTTGGCAGATTTTAAATCACAACACAATCACAAAAATTTTGACAGGCAGTATTATCTATGACAGTCACACTGTAAATGCACTTCATGAATTGATACAAACAATGTGGCTCTTCCCCTCCATCAGGCTTCTCAGCATTACTCAGCTGTGTGTCTGCAAATCACTAACTCTCCTGGTGGGTCTGACTCATGTCTGTCGTAAAAGGAGAAAACTCCAGACTGCAGTGAGAAGCTCAGATGGGGGACACGTGAACACGGGCACTCTCCCGCGATCACCTCACTGCCAGAAAGCAGCGGGCGGCTAATTAAAGAGACGCCTTTTGGCTTTGGCACACCCCACACACATATGTTGTTGATTGGCCACCTTTTCAGGTGTCGCGGAGAGAGTGTGCTGATATTCATATGTTATATGTTTATAACAGGGCGGTAAGTGGAAGCAGAAACGGGCATGTGGGCAGACATGCTTGAAAGTGGCATATGTTCAAGTACACAAAGAGAAAGAAGGGGCTTGTGGGTGTACACTGACAATGACGTGACTAAAGAGAGTGGAAGACCCAAATTACATGAAACAGAGAGGTGACACTTGCTCTAACAAGGGAAACAAGGCTTGCACAGCATTTTATGTGTCTAAGCATTATGTGTCTCTCTTGGTTCAATTTAAAGTGCTTTACTGGCATCCCTAAATTGATTTCAAACACATTCAGTTAATGTTTTGGCATTTGGCATTTTCACCAGAAATAAACGACATGGTTTTTACATTGTATTTATTGAATCAGGTTGTTTAATTTGTGATACAACTTGTTTCTGATTCTTTCATATTTTTGCCCTTATTTCATGGCGTACAGTCTCAAATACTCCTAGGCAGGACTGGATGTGGAATGGGTGAGTGGGGTCAGTGCCCCGAGGTGTCAGACTTTCAGGGGCCTCCAAAGCCTTAGGCTGTCCAGCCTGAGAACATCAGTTCCTTATGCAGTGCTGATCACTAGTGCCTCTCATCACACAGGTCAGTGACAAAGAAGAGTGTCTATCATAATGAAAAGAAATAATGTAGTTAAAAAAAAAAAAACATGTGCCAAGTTCTTAGAAATGTACCAAGTTACCAGGATCATTGGGAAAACATGCCCGTGGCAGTATTTCTGAAAAACATTGTATTGCTTCTTGCACGTTTTGCAAAGTAAAACCAAGAGATCTGCATTGCGAGTGCAATGCTGTACCAGGGGCCTATACCATGAAGCCGGTTTAGGTGGCTAACCAGGTAGGTTTCAGTTTAGTTTGCACCAACTCTGGGTTTTAGGGACCATGAAAGTGGTTTGGCTTTTAGCCGTGTTCATCGCCATAGTAACTTACGCTCCATGGCGAACTTGGTCCGGGGCAGGTTATGTTCCAGGTAAGAGGTTGCAAACCGAACTTGGACCAATCAGCTATGAGCAAAGGGACACGTGTCTGATGCAAATTAAAGGTCACTGCATAGCAAATTATTTTTAAAGACAAAATCGTTTAGTAGTGCTTATTTAGAATAATAAATTTGTATGATTTACATATTATTTATGTATTATTATTAAGGGTGTCACGATTTCGATTTTAAATCGAAATCGATCGAAATTAATTCACAATCTCGAACTTCGAATTAAAAAATGGAATTGTCGATGCTGCCACGCCCCCATGTCAGGTCCGGTCGGCGTGCCAAGCAGAAAAAAACACGCGTGTTGAAATGCTGCGAGTCTATGGTCAACCTCCTCTAACTTAGCAACAGCCACTCAAAAGATAGCATGGCAACTGCAGATGCAGGAGACCCATCGACAGAACTTGAACACCCTCCTCTTTCATTGAAGTCGCAGGTGTGGACGTTTTTTGGATTTCCAGTGAGTTATGTTGACAACGTTCGCGCTTCAAAAAAGCCACAGTTTGCAGACATCCCAAGTCTTGCGGAAGTTCCGGGAGTCTCTCCCTGATGCACGCAAATTAGTTAAAATCTCCTGGAATCTAGAGTGAGCGAGCAAGAGCGCGCATGCGAGACAGAAAAAACTGTGCTCCAAACCGTATAGCGCGCGCACGGCAGAGAGGGAGAGAGCGAGAGACCTTGCGTGTGTGCCTCATGAACCGCATGTAAGACAGAGAGCATCCTGATTGGCCGGTTTCGGCTTTAAAAAAAGTAAATGTAAAAATCGAGAATCGAATCGAACCGTGACCTTAGAATCGAAAATTTAATCGAATCGAGGATTTGGAAAATCGTGACACCCCTAATTATTATAGGTATTATTATACCATTAACCGATCACACATGTACAATTTTAGTTCATCAATTATTATTGCGCAGAGTTTAAATGAATAAATATATAAAGCTAATATAAATACGCTTTAGAATCAATAGCTGAAGCTATAAAATGACTACATTTAAGCTTAAATGTTCAATTCTCTCTATACCTTCAACTGTATAAAATAACTTCACAAATTTTACTGATATACAGTAGAGAGACTTTCTTTTAGTTGTCCTATTTCATAGACAGCTATTTTCTTCTTGCTGTGTAAAATTGTTTAAATTCTTAATATTTTAATACTTTTATTTAATAAGTGAATTGCGTTGCTTCTCTCACGAGAAATGAATCACATTTTTACTCTCTCAGCATGTGATTGGCTGTTCGCTACTGATGTCACACCTAAACTCAGGATCAAAGCCTGAATTGACACAGAAAGTTGATGATCAGCATCATGGTACCAACAAAGCCTGGTTGTATTGGTTTGGTTTTGTCAACTCGAAACTAATCTTGCAACCCCAAGTTTGTTCAACTAGTTTTGCTCAAGAAAATAAAAGTTGTTGGTGTTTTACTGCCACTAGTATCCAGTTCAGCTGGAAACTGCAGTGAATTGTATAAGTTTTTGAAGGAAAATATAGGTAGATGAAATTTTTTTCAATGAGTAATATTATTGGTTTCATATGGTTTTGAAATGTTATTGGTTCGGTGGGCATGACGTAGAGCTCAGGCTCGGCAGGGCTGACATGGAGAGATTCAGGAATGGCGGCCATCCTGGGAAATGGCCCTGGAGCGGTGGTCTCGGCGGAACGAGGCCCTGGAGCGGTGGTCTCGGCGGAACGAGGCCCTGGAGCGGTGGTCTCGGCGGAACGAGGCCCTGGAGCAGTGGTCTCGGCGGAACGAGGCCCTGGTGGTCTCGGCGGAACGAGGCCCTGGAGCGGTGGTCTCGGCGGAACGAGGCCCTGGAGCGCTGGTCTCGGCGGAACGAGGCCCTGGAGCGCTGGTCTCGGCGGTTTGAGGCCCTGGAGCGGTGGTCTCGGCGGAACGAGGCCCTGGAGCGGTGGTCTCGGCGGAACGAGGCCCTGGAGCAGTGGTCTCGGCGGAACGAGGCCCTGGTGGTCTCGGCGGAACGAGGCCCTGGAGCGGTGGTCTCGGCGGAACGAGGCCCTGGAGCGCTGGTCTCGGCGGAACGAGGCCCTGGAGCGCTGGTCTCGGCGGTTTGAGGCCCTGGAGCGGTGGTCTCGGCGGAACGAGGCCCTGGAGCGGTGGTCTCGGCGGAACGAGGCCCTGGAGCGGTGGTCTCGGCGGAACGAGGCCCTGGAGCGGTGGTCTCGGAGAAACGAGGCCCTGGAGCGCTGGTCTCGGAGGAACGAGGCCCTGGAGCGGTGGTCTCGGCGGAACGAGGCCCTGGAGCGGTGGTCTCGGCGGAACGAGGCCCTGGAGCGCTGGTCTCGGCGGAACGAGGCCCTGGAGCGCTGGTCTCGGCGGAACGAGGCCCTGGAGCGGTGGTCTCGGCGGAACGAGACCCTGGAGCGCTGGTCTCAGAGGAACGAGACCCTGGAGCGCTGGTCTCGGAGGAACGAGACCCTGGAGCGGTGGTCTCGGAGGAACGAGACCCTGGAGCGGTGGTCTCGGCGGAACGAGGCCCTGGAGCGGTGGTCTCGGAGGAACGAGACCCTGGAGCGGTGGTCTCGGAGGAACGAGACCCTGGAGCGGTGGTCTCGGAGGAACGAGACCCTGGAGCGGTAGTCTCGGAGGAATGAGGAGCGGGAAAACTGGGACACAGGACTGAACCAAAAACACTAAGAAGGGGGAAACACAGGACATACATGTAACAATTCCAAGGTTTACTTTACAATAATTTTTTTAACTCTTTATTTTGATGGTCCCTTCTGAACATTCTGTTGACTATAAGTAACTTTGCAACTACATATCAACTAACTCTCATTAGAGTATTAGTAGACTGTCTGCTTAATATCTGCAAACTCTTTTTTTGGCATGGTCCTCTAACAGACATTCTACTGACTGTAAGTAACTTTACAACTACATGTCAACTTATTCTAACCCTAACCCTACCAGTCAACTAACACTCTAATGAGAGTTAGTAGATGTCACGGTGTGGTGCAGGCAAAAGGAGAGGGAGAACAAAAAGCTCCAATGCAAACTTTTACTCACAATATAATATAAACCGATACAGACAGGCAGACGGTTCACACACTTAGTAGGACAGTGATCAGACAATGAACAAGGCAACACACAGGGCTTAAATACATATGGATACATATCAGGGAAACGAGACACAGCAGACAAGACTAAAGAGGTAACAGGTGAGACAGATGAACTAATGAGGGTTCCCATGGAAACAAATGAGTGGCGGGAAAGCAGAACAAAGGAAGACATGTGACAAATGAACATACAAACACACACTGAGACGTGACAGTAGACATGTAGGTGCAGCATTACTTATAGTCAACAGAATGTGTTAAATGACCATCAAAATAAAGTGACACCAGAATTTTACTCTTTTAACGATTTTTCTTTCTTCATGTATTATAACTATGATAGTTGTATCACCCTGAAATTCATGGCCCTCCTCCATATCAAAAATTTATATTAATTCAAAAAGTGAACATAAAAGTTGTAGTCAAGCCTTTGTGTGTATGAATTGCATTTAAAGTATTTTAATTAAATCAGTCCTGTGTCATTGACGTGCATACAGAACTGACTGATCACTAGGGTCCCTGGCTATTATGTTTAGTGGTCTCATGTTAACCTATCTAAATGTGTTTTACATTTATTTATTTTTTTCCTCTCTCTGTGTACGGCTGAAATGAACTCAGCAGGTACATCGCTCCTCTGCGAGAACTTTATGAACTGCAGCCCAGGGTCATGTGTGTGTGTTTATGTACTTGTGATTTAGTTATTGAAAGCTATGATGTGAAACACAGGGGGAGTCGTGTGATGATGCTGTGAGGGTGTGTTTGAGAGCTGTGAGGATGGCAGGTCAAAAGTCACACCTCATATTTCCCACAGACCTCGAGAAGTAAATAGCTGAGCCTTGAGCTTTCACAAGTTGTGTTTGAACGCTCACTGTCTCCACCAACAAATTACTGCAGCACAGTTCGCTACGAGCCGTGAACAGAACTGCCAACATTCTGAGGCTCTGCCACCAGAGAGCTGGCTAACAATCAGATGTACACTGTTCATGTACCTTCATGATTCTGTCACTACACATTCAGAGCAGAGGATTGTTGATAATACTTTATGATATTCTGTTGTTGATGACGCTTATCTCTATATATTTCTATGGAATTTTATGACTCATGAATTGTCGATTTATGAAGCAAATGAGAGTCTATAAAACTATTGGCTCAATTTTGAGACCATGGTTAATGATTAAATAAGGTAATTAAAGCAACAGTTTTTCAATAATAAAAGAATATGTAAAAGTATGGTATTTGAGGTAAAATGAGCCCCTGCTTTGGGTCGGAGGCACAACATGATAATAAACAGCTGGGTGACTTTTCCATTTGTTGACATGACATGGTTAGATTCAGATGGTAAATTTCATATATTAAATTGGGTGTCCATCGCAGTGTCACAGGTAGGTGGCTGTAATAAATATTTTTCTTATTCTGTGCTTTAGCCTCATTATACCCTATATTCTAAAGTTTAAATTTTGTTTTTTATTTAATTTTTTATTTTAAGAAATTAAAGTCTGTGTGAACCGGAAGTTTCTACCGATTTTACTGCAGTATTGTGATGTATTTTCAGAGTGAAAAGTAATGAGAAAAAATATACGGCGTGTCTTGTTTTTTACTTTGGGAATTGATTGGTTTCAAATAAAATATATTTATCTAAAAGTAAAATACTCCACAATTCAGATGTTGATGGGGTTTTTTTATGCCACGGGCTGGGGAAATAAAAACAATGAGGTTGGTGTGACTTTTTGAACTGGACATATACTTACAGTTTTTTTTTTAATCCTTACACTCTAAAAGTGGTACTTGAGACCCACTTGGTAAAACCATTCACTCATGTACCTAATCTTCAGACCAAGTCTTCAAAACTGCAAGCACATTATATGCTTTACACTCAGTTTGCATTTGTAAAACAAACGATTAGCAAAATGCTAAACACAGTTTTGTGTGTATAGTTTTAAGAAGTGTGTGTGTGTGTGTGTGTGTGTGTGTGTGTGTGTGTGTGTGTGTGTGTGTGTGTGTGTGTTTGTGTGTGTGTGTGTGTGTGTGTGTGTGTGTGTGTGTGTGTGTGTGTGTGTGTGTGTGTGTGTGTGTGTGTGTGTGTGTGCGTGCGTGCACTGCACACCAATAATCATTATCGAGAAAACTGCTAACTTCAGTCTTAGCAGTCTCAAAACTCTTTCTGCATTAAGCGGTTGCAGTGAATAGTTTGATGCCTCATGTTACACTCATTTATAAATTAAAGCTGTGAAGAATTTGATAACCAAAACTCTCCTGCAAACAACACACAACCATCCAGTATTACCTTTCATATTGCTGTATCCGGGATCCAGAGCATCATAGCAACACAAGTGTCTGTTGTGCATGGGGCTTCTGACATTCCCATTGGTGTTACTATGTCCTCATTTACCCATTACCCTCATGTCCTTCCAAACCTGCATGACTTTCTTTCTTCTGCAGAACACAAAGGGAGATTGTTAGCAGATAGTTCAAGCTGTTTTTCCATACAATTAATGTAAAAGGTGCTTCCTTTCGTGTTCCACAGAAGAAAGCAAGTCATACAGGTTTGAAATGTAGTGAATGTGAGTAAATTTTGTTTTTGGGTCAACAGTCAACTAAATGAGGCATTTTTAATATTTGTGTTATAAGCAGTGTGCCAGCGGCTCTGTCCTTTTCCTCTCCGTGTTATTTCACATTCATTTATCAACTCTATGATCTGCTCATTCATTTAACATGGGCCTTGAGGGCGGTGCGAGGACCCTGAGACTCACAACGCATTTAATTACAAAAGCCCTATGATACCCGGCTCCTTAATTGATTCAGGCTTCCTTTGTATGCTTCTGAACAGTAAGAGACATGAACACAATAAACGAAAGCCATAATGTGCACAACACAAGATTTGGACTCTACCAGATATATTCAAATATTGTTGTGTAACAGCTCATCTCTTTGAGTAGTATAACATGTAACAGTACAGTATCACAGCTCAAGCTTGCTCACCCAATGAGTTCACCCAAAAATGAAAACTATGTCATCATTTGCCTTACGTCGTTCCAAATCCACAAGAATGTCATTAATTTGCGAAACACCTCTGAGATCTCTGTCCCTCCAATGGAAGTCCCTTCCACCATTATTTTAATGAGTCAAAACGTTTATAAAGAGATCATTAAAGTTGGTTCTCACATGTCAAAACAAATACACTAAGAGAAAAAGGTTCAAATGGGGTTGCTATATAGAGCCATAGAGTTCTTGACTCAATTTTAAATAACACTATGCCAAAATGTTCTATATACTGTTAGGAGAAATGCCTTAAATGATTGCATACTGCATTCATGTTTAACAGGTTATTTCTCTTTTTTTTACTGATAAAGTATGTTCATGAGTTGGTTAATTCATAAAATGTAAAATATATATATATATATATATATATATATATATATATATATATATATATATATATATATATATATAAAGACAAAGTTATTGAATTAAAACTAAATTGCCCTATGTTCATTGTTCAATGTTTATATGCGAATAAAAGTTAAATCTGTTAATTATATATAACGTTTTTTCGGTTTAAATGATCTCAGACATGGATTAAACCACTTGATTCATATTGATTACTTATAATTTTTTTTTTAATTTTTTTTTTTTATTCTATTTATGCTTCCAATATGAACGAAAGTCTAATGAGTTTTAGATTGACATGATGGTGAGTAAATTATGACAGATTGTTTTTTATTTTTAGGTGAACTATGCCTTTAACAGAATTTCATTTTTGGTGAACTATCCCTTTAAGGAGAACAGATCAATGTCTTTACTGTGGTTTAGTAAGTTGTTAGAGATGCTTGGCCATATTTCATTCTCTTCAGGCAGAAATGAAGCTCTAGGTAGAGACTGCCTGCAGGGCAAATCATCTCATTCACTTAATATGTCTGACTACCATTTATTCCACTACAATTGCCCCAACCACACATACAGTCCACAGGACTAGAGTATCCTTGGTTCTGTTTGACAAATGACACCAGCATTATATGTGTACCCTCAGGGTGTTCAGTCAGGTCTTATGGGTTACTCTGTTGCTATGACGATGGAGGTGAAACTGGGGTCATTTTAAAAAAAATGCTGCAAATGAATAGTTGCTCAAAAGAGGGGTGTTTTTTTGCAGTGGTGGAAAGAGTACTGAAAAAAAAACATACTCAAGTGAAAATACCATTACATAACAATACAGTTTGCCCTGGGAGGAGTTAAGGCCATCTTGCATCCGAGACCTGACTATGTGCCCAAGGTGCCTTCCATAATGGCACGGTAACGGTCCTGCAGGCATTTCATCCTCCACCACATGTGTTGGCAGAAGAAGAGAGGCTCCATGTGCTCTGTCCTGTCAGAGCACTGAGTATTTACCTTGGGAGGTCCTCTTCTTGGAGGAGGTCGTACCAACTATTGGTGTTTTGGGTCACCTAAGAAGGGGCTCCCTGCATTTAAACAAACAATTAGCAATTGTATTGTACAGCCACGGCCTACCAGGCGCGCAATCTGCCTTCACCTTTGGCTGTGAGGGCTCATTCCACTAGGGGCATGGCGTCCTTTAGGGCCCTAAAGGGGAGTGCCCCTCCAGGAGATCTGTGAGGCATCCAGTTGGTCTACCCCACACACTTTTATCAGGTTTTATGGTCTGCACCTCCCCAACATGCCGGGTGCATGAGTGCTCTCGTCCTAAGTTGTGCCTGAGACAGTTTCACACTACGGCAGGCATATTTGGTGCATGGCATAGTGGGCATTCGTTCCCCAAAGAGTCGTTTCTAACGATGCAGTGCGAGTTCCCTCGAAAAGGAACGTCTCTGGTTACATCTGTAACCCTTGTTCCCTTAGAAGGGAACGAGACACTGCGTCGCCTTGCCACGCCCCTTCTTGCCGGGTCGCGGCTTGCTTCATCACGAGGCTAACGCATATGTGTGCCAGCATCATTTTATACTTCCGGGTATACCGTCACATGTTACGTCATGAAGCAACACCAATCAGGATTGGAATAGTTTAATTCATACTTCAGAGACGTATGCTTAGGGAGCGTCCCAAAGAGTCGTTTCTAATGACGCAGTTTCTCGTTTCCCGAGAAACGTAACAGACGTAACCCGAGACGTTTTCTATGCAGAATTTGATTTGAGTCACAGACCGATTGCTTGATCCAATCACGTTGATGGATAAAAATAAAATTTTAAAACAAGCATGTGTAACAAGTAATAACCACAAACATAAGGAAAATAGCGGAGTAAAAGTAGGCCTACCGATAGATCACTTAAAATGAACTCAAGTAAAATTTAAATTACACAAGTAACGTGAGTATTTGTAATTCGTTACTTCACACCCCTGTTTTTTTGTGATCATTAAATTGATTTCCGATATTAAAGTTTGACAGGGAGGAAGCAACTTAACAGATGGGTAAGAGGGAACGGCCCTTCTTCTTTCCCAGCACGTCACTGTTTGCACTGCCTGCTAGTGAAATAGCTGGTCCTCTAGAGAATGTTTGTTTAAAGGGGTTCATTGAGCTGTTATATCATTAGAATTTTACAGCCCACTGGACACAGGATAACATTGCCGTAACTTATTAATTGGCCGACAGCGAGACCGAACCCATGTTATGATGATAAACACCATTAAAATAGAGACTGGTACTGGTACTACTCATAGTCTTGACTTTAATGCAGACGTGGTGCTCAATTTCACACCGGCTCGTCTCACAATTCATAATTTAGATCTCTTGATGAGTATGCTGGAAGTCTTTTGAGAGAACGCTGAAAATATTCCAGGAGAAGAACAGGCAATTTGAATTCTGTGGAGTATGAGATTCAAGCCTTAGCCTATAGGAGACACTAAACATTGGTTAAAAAAGGGGGAAACCCTACTAACTACTATTTTTTTGTCACAAGCAGTGTATGTGCAAAAACAAACATGTATTTACAGAAGAGAGATGTTTCTTCTAGGAAGCATCTATGTGTTAATTTGAGCCCGATCTCATGATAGTGCGTATCTATACAACAAATGTTATTTCTCGTGCCATTTATACGCCAAAAACACGTTTTTGCGTGCATATGCAGTTTTCGCGTGCATATGATACGCACTTTATGACGTGTAATACGCACGCACTCCCCACCCTAATCCTACCCATGGGGTTTACAGTGTGTAGCATATGCACGCAAAAAACATTTTTGGCGTATAATTGGCACGAGAAATAACATTCGTGGTATAGATATGCACTTTCATGAGATTGTGTTGGTTCATATAAGCTGAGCCTTTTAATTCCAACTCGGTCCATGAAGTATAGAGTGCAAAAGAGTTATTTTTCCATTTATTTCTCCCAAAGGGATTTTAGTCTTCGTTAAAGCATTATAAGCCATGAAACAAGCTAACCAGCTACGAGCCGAGGCGAATCTTAACAGTAAAAACTTTAATTGGAAGAAAAAAAGTATTTAAAAATCAGACAAAAATACAAAAAGGTACAAGACTTTGCTCATTATTTACTTCTGTTAATCCTCTTTATTGTGAATCTTTCCATGTGAATTTCCCCTTGCTCTGCCAGCTGATTTCCTCTAATGAGTGATAAGCACTTCCTCTAAAATCTTGAACGCAGGAAGAGTTCATCAGTAATATAATCTGGTCATTATGAGAGCTGCGCTGCACTGACAATAGCATGTGCAACAACATTCAAACAAACCATCTTTTTATTTCTTCCCAAACTCAATTTAGGGTCATAGGGTACAATGTGGCTGAAAATAATTATATTTAAGAATATACATTTATATTGAAAGGCAGAGATCTGTAATACAAAAAGTAAATCTTGAATTATATTTTCCATAAAAAACAATGCACTATCAAAGTTGTGTCCTCACTTTGTGTCCGGATTTATTATAATTCTGAATACATGAAAAGCAATGTCATGGCCATCTTTAACTCTGAGGACCCCTTTCCTATTTCCTGCTCATTGTGGATCTCACAGTATGACACATAGTCCTAAAGTTTTCTGTCTCAACAGATTGTAAAATAGGCACTATGATTATATATTAGTCACATATTTGAGGTTTAAATAACTACATTCTCGACTAAAAAACTCTTAAAAACTACATTTCGTGACACAACAACAGTAGTATTTTAAAAAAAAATATGGTGGATTTTCTCGAATGCCATGACAGTCGCCACAAGCGTGAGCACAAACACTTGTTATCAATGCTGCCCCATGACTTTTAGTTATAAAATAGCTTCTAAAAATAAATGATGCACGTGAGTAAGTGTTTTGAAAACATCATCCATATAAAATGGTAATGTAGACAAAGCATTCTGAAATCATTTACTAACAGTTTGTGATGCAGCTGTTGACATATCCAATACAGTTGGCTGTTTCATCAACAAAAGTTCCTTATTGACCTTACGATTACACTGTGCCTCATTAACAAAACAAAATTATCCGAACAAACATATAATCCTTGTCGACAGACAGTGGAGTACGTCAGTAACTGAACATGCATCTGTATACTGTATCCAGTGTAGACAGTATCAGTGACTATAATGGGTTCTATTTGCTTTACACCATGTGCTAACTACACGTGACATGACGCCACAACACGCGATAAAAGGAATCTTCTCCATGTTAATCAGAGTTTTTGTCCTAACCAACCGTGACAGCGACACGCAACGATTCTATTTTAGAAATGGTTTCTATTTTTCTGCGACGTCGCGACTGGAACAACAAAAAAAAAGTGTGGCAATGATAATCTCAGGTACTGTTTATGTGCTTTATTTAATGTTAAAAGCATGCAGTGTGAGCTTTGCTTTGTAGCCGTGAAAGCAACAATGGATAATTCACCTCAGACCTTGAAATTAAACAAATGGGATCAAGAATGTTCAAACTGTGCACAAACAAGTGTATTCTTTAACAAAGATTGTTTTAGTAACTCAGAATGTATTTTTTATTAAGGTTTAAATGGTGTAATATTTGTGAATCTGATTATGAACTTATCCATTTTCTTGCGAGTGCCATCAATATTATTCTCCGGTGCTACTTGCCTTGAAAGCCCGCCCACACATTGTTTTGATTGGCTGTGGGTTTTGATTGATTTTGAAGCATCTCGTTGTCTTGTCACTTTTGGTGTGGACAGGCAAATTGCTTGTCACTGGAATCTTATGGCATTGCGTCTGGTTAGGACATGGTGTTAGACGTGACACTCGCATCGTGTCAACCATTAAGCAGCTGAATGCCAGTGGGTGCCCCAATGGTGCAATGTCTTGCTATGGAGGCAGTAATATGCAGATGTATTTGCCTGTATCTGTATGACATCACAAATCCTGCAATATCCAAACAAGCTGTTTTTGGAGCTTGATTAAATAAATGCTTTGTTTATAATAAGTAGGATGTTTTAAGCTATGAAATTTGCAGGATGTTTTAATGGTACAAAAACCTCTTACATTTCAAAAGTTCAAGGCAAATTTGATGTCTCATGTCATGACCCCTTTAAAAGTAATTGTATATTAGGCTATGTATGTTTCCTGTTGATCTTTATGACACGATATTGAAAATACATCTCCGTATCCACCTTTTAGCCTCTAACTTCCTTTAAATTTGCATGTTTTTGATCAAACTCCTTTTCGTTTTACACAATTTTAGCCTGTTCTACATTTCTAAAGATTATTTTAGAGATTAAATCTGTTGAGGTTCATCTTGTGCAACTTGAATTGTCTTGTGCTGCCCCTAGCACAGTTAGCTAAATTACACAAAATCATATTTCAGTTTTTTTTAAAAAAACACTAATATTTTAGTGCTATGTTTTTCAATATGTAAATCAATAATAAAGTGATAATTATACCCTAATAGTAACCAAGCAACAGTACACTGCTTAGAGCATTGACAGGATAATTTTACTTTGCAAGACCCACAAACCTTTGGTTTTAATTTCAATTGGGGCATTGAAGTTATAAAGGGGGCAAGACCCCTACTTGTTGCTTCATTAATATTAATTAAAATTTAACTATATTATATTAATTTATATTTTATTTAATATTAATTTAATAATAATAATACAAATAAATATAGGCTATATATTTTTTACTTTGATATCAGGAAAAAAAAACCATCTAATTTTCCTAGGGCGTGCAATTTATTTTAAAGGGCATTTGCCCCCTTTTACAATATGTCCCCAGAATGTGTCTGTGAGATTCCAGCTTAAAATATCCCAAAGATCATTTATTATACCATGTTGTAAATGGCTATTTTTGAGTGGTAGGAAATATAAGCTGTTTTCGTGCTTGTATCTTTAAATGCAAATGAGCTGCTACTTCCCACCTGGCTTTCCAGAAGAGGGCTGCGCCTTTACAGCTCATGCCTCAGATACTCTGCCAGAAACTAAAACATAGTTTTGGTTTTGATTATAATCTCTTATGGCGCGCACGCTCATATGACATTGCAGGTCTTAATCATCATGCAGTTTATTATCTGCATGTGTTTTAAAGCCATTTCATTCTAAACTTCTGATTAATGTTTTTTTGAGCGGACACATCCGAAGCTCGTGCACAGAAAGCTGGCTGTTAGACGGCACACATCACTTGAATATTAAACTAAGTTCTTTTTCACATGTTAATATTGCTCTTAAACTGACAAATATACACAAAGTTATATCAAAAACCCACAAACTTCACATAAAAACAGTCATTATGTCTGTGAACGTAAACAGCAAATAAAGAAATTGCATGCGTATTATTAGATATGTATTAAAAAGAAAGCAGTGTAATATACAGTACCTACTGCTATATATGTGTTAATATGAATCAAATAACAAAAGAAAAACAGAAAATCACTCACTGCTTTTGACTGAATAACTTTAGTAGCTTTAATTAGAATCAATTTCTTGAATTCTGCTGTTAAATGCTCTGGCGAAGTGATAAACATGACGGACTGTGTACAGCTCACTGAGGGCGGGGTCTATGCTAATAGGGCAGAGTCCGTCAGCTGTCGTGGGCAGGGCATGTGCAACACATCACATTGCATAGAAACAGTAAATAGCTTATTCTGAGACACTGCTTATGATTTATGTAGATTTAAAAAAAGGAGTATGGGGTGGTTGGTTGTATAAACACACTGCCGACACAAATCTATGTTGAAATCAAATTTTGCATAATAGGTCCCCTTTAAGGAATTTACTCCAAGCAATTCTACCTGACAGTGTTCTGACTACTTTAAGGATGCAAATGAAAAAGCACTACATGCCATCCTCGCCTCTCTCCTCACGTTCAGCACCCAGATCTTGTCAGTAAGGAAGAAGCCAAGCGCTTGGTGATTGTTCACGGCACGCACACTTTGTTTGCTTTGAAATGTAGGATCAAACAGGGCCATGCCGCACAAGGTTAGCCTGTTAGAGGACAAATATACTGTATCTGTCTCTCTTTCTCTCTTCCCGCTCTCTCACACACACTCGCCTCACGTTTCCGCGCACGCTTTCCAACGTGCTGCTTTGACGCCCAGATGTCTCTCCTGTGCCCGGCTCACACAGTAACACGCTGCATACTAATAAACTTCGGCCTGAACGGGATGAACGAGACATACAAATGTCGTTTCATCTGTCACACGCTGATTCTCCTTCACGCAACATGTTGTGACATCCTTTCCCTCACGTCTTAGCGCATTTAAAGGACATTACGCATCGTCAAAACGATGTCATATAGCGCCACCGCGTCTTTAAATGTCCACACTTCGTCGTTTATTATTTTTGTTGGTGCTTGTAATGAACGGATTGCTTTTGACGGGAACGTTTGACGGGTTGCTGAAGATGAATGGACCATGAATGTGGACAAGAGGAATGACAAGGGGGTGTCCGGCTTTAAAATCTAAACATGTACGTGAAAATGTGCAATTATTATGAGTGATCTCTCACAATGACACGTCCGGTGAGTGTGAGGTGAGTGTGTGTGCGTGCGTGTGAGTGCGGGCGCGCGCGCGTATCCATCGCCTGTAGTCTATAGATCTGTGTTACTGCGCCAGGATGGAGATGACGCAAATGACCCAGCTCCCCAAAAAGTGTTTCAAGACGAACATGGCGGCAACTTAACACAGGACCCAAGATGATGATGATGAACAGCAGAGAATATCGAAGGCAATCCGCCCAGATAGGGAAAGAGCAGCTCGTTCAGCGTCTTTCCTTCCCTTGAGGAGATACGGGGACACAGGCAGGAGCTTCGGGAACAGATGAGGCATGTTGTCACACAGAAAGCGCTTTTTCTCCGGGGAGCCATGCGGAATAACGGAAATATGACCGCGCGCGGCTTTATCTAGCCCAGATAGTCGGATACAGCTGCCACGCGCGCTGTTTAACGGGAGGAAAACATTACAAATCAATGCATTTTGTGGCAGAGGAGCCGTCGCGGTGGAGTCGGCCAGTGCTGCTCTTTCCTGAAATATGACCAGGGGTGCTTGGACGTGTCGGCAGCAAGATGACGGCTTAAAAATCTGCTTCGCACCCCGAGAGGACGAAAAGCCATTATTCACCGATTCGGAAAGGGCCCAGAGATGGCGACTGTCCTTAGCCTCTCTTTTGTTTATCACCGTTTTGCTCTCTGATCATCTGTGGTTCTGCGCCGAGGCGCAACTGACGAGGACGCGAGACAAACGGCAGGAGCACACGAACCATATACTTTCATCCAGCCATCAGAGAGAGCAGAGTCTTATTTTTATAGACAATTCTACCAAACCTCTGTGGAGACTTGAAACTTGTCACCCTGACAGCCTCTCCAAAAACTGCTTGACTTTCGCCGAGCCGGAAGCCGTTTGCACGAGCTTCTCCGAGTGGAACCTGAGCGATTTCTATCTTTCTTTTTGTAACTCCTACTCGCTTTTGGATTTGTTTAACGGGTTTACGAGTCCGGACAATTTGACCTGTAGCCTAGACAACGCTGATGCGTCGGGATGCAGCCAATGCGTTCAGGCTTACCAACGCTACGACCGACGAGCTCAGGAGAAATACCAAGAGTTTGAGCTTTTGGTTCAGAAATATGAAACGGATGTATATTCGGTGCGGACATGCATGGACGAGTGCACGGTAGGCGCACGCTGCCTTTCCTTTTGGTGTTGGTTTGTTTACTGCTTGTAACAGAAGTTCTGTACCGCTACTGTTGTTATCACATTTATTTCACGTTAAGTGTATGAAGAAAGAAAAAAAACACTAGCGAGAACGCGCGCGGATAGGCTACACAGTGTGCGCGCACTTGTGGATTAACGGGAGGTGGATTTTTTTTTTGACACCTTGAATGCACGAGTTTGGGTTAGATGGAAAGGAGATTATGGAAGCGCCCAACAATGTGTTTTTAATGTTTGGTGTATGCAGGTGATTCTTCCCTCAGTTGTATCAAAAATTATGCAAATTCACTAAAGAGCATAGCCTATGATGGATGATCCATGACAGAAAGAAGTGCTGGGCAAGCTACTCAAAATGTAGCTACTAGCTAGCAGAAAATAACCAAACTAAACTGAATGCTACGGTTTAGAAATGTAATTTCAGCTACCTCATATTTTTATAAATATAAAATCTGAAAAAATAGATGTAATTTGATAAATTTTATATTATACATAATTATTATTATTTTTTAAACATCCTAAAATTGGAATACTATATTGCCAGTTATTGTGAGTGTGCTCACGTGACAGCACTTGAAACAAGCAAATGTGGGAATGCCGTTGTACAGTGTCAGATGATAATGCCATAGTACTTGTCATAATGATATACAATATACACTCACTACCATATTCAATATACAATCACTATCATATTCAGATACCTTGGAATAGCATGCAAATACCATGGTGTTTCAAAGAATAACATGGTACATATCCATAATGCAGTGGTTCATTGAGTGTTTTTGTGTGTTGTTATTGTTTTTTCAATATTATCATGGTAAATGTAATGTTTTAGTGAGTGTCAAGGCTACTCTGCTAACTTAATCAACAACATAGCTTGGCTAATAAATGTAGTTAAAATGTAGTTAAACTGTTTAGACTAGTCTTCAAGCCTTTCTGTTTTTTGTTTTTTTTTTTTGGGGGGGGGGGGGGGGGGCACTATTCAGCAAGCCATGCAAAAAGCAGACCACCTTAAACCAGCAGACATTCTTAGGGTTGTTTAAGAGGTTTTGTCCCCAGGGGTTCCTCTCATAGTTAGTAATTACCTCAGTATGGAAGGACAAAGCTGAGGGCATGTCCTCTCATTTGGATCAGACTGAGATTTATGGTTCTAGGTGTCCTGCAATCTGGAAAGAGATGGAATTAAACAAAGATTGCGTGTGTGAGAGAGTGAGAGGGAGATGGCGCAGTGCTTTATGGAATTTCAATAACTTTAATAGCGCAGCAGTGTTTTTTTCTGTGTAATCCCAGGAAGGCTATTCTGTTCTAGTCATTGTTCAGGTGTTTTTCCTCTTCCACTTCTGGTATGGCGTTGAATAACATTGCTGTTGCACATGCATGAAATAGGACTGCTGCTCTTGATAGAACAGCCGCCAAAGCAAAGAAGATCATATGAAGCATGTCATTCTCAAACGATTAGCTATCTCAAGGTTTTTGAGTTCATAATTTCACGTGCTGTGGGATGAGACAAAATGTCCTGCCAAACATACTGCAGGATACTTTGTAAAGAACATAACAAAAGGTTTCAGTGAGTGTGCAGCAGATTGTTGCATATATTTCACTTTTTTTCTTTCTCTATTCTCTCTCTTTTGCAATCTCTATTTATGTATTTTTAGTTTTGCTCAGGTTTACATGCGATAGGTGGCTTGGTCCCTGTCCGTGGTGCTGAAACAAGTACATAGTAATGAATAAGACACATAATCACACCTGGAAATGCAGAACATAAACAATTATTATTTCTCACCAATTTTCTTTCTTGTAACAATCTAAAATATTGAATTAAAGCTGTATTAGGTGCTGCAATGCTGTATAACATTGTCAAACATGCTGTTCATGGCTGAACATTACAGAATTAGTATTATTTTGATAAATACATTTTGCTGTGTTTTGAATGCTGAAATAAGTAGTCAATTACAGTAATTTAAAGTATTTATCTTGAAGCAACAAGGGAGACTGTGCTACATTGTGAACACAGTCATGGCTAAAGGGTGTTTTTGTGCACATGGGATTGACTATTATGGACTATACAGCACAACTTTGAGTCCTTATTTGTTTTGTATTAAAAATGAAAATAGAATTAAAGCTACAATATATATATATATATATATTTTTTTTTTTTTTTTCGCCGCTAGGGGTCGCTAACGTCTTACAATAACAAAGGCGTAGGTTGATGACGCATAAGCAGAATTATGGAACTTGTCGTCATGCTGATGGATCTAATAATGTTTATGGATGAGTGAATACATTGATGTTATTAACATGACTGTGGTATGAAGCAGTTCGCGATTGCTAATGAGAGACAGATAACAGCGCCACACGCGAGTCCCGTGGATATAAAGGAACAAGGACATTTCATTCTACCGATCTACCCGCAAGTGCTGAATTAATACTCACACAGGTCAGTTTATTAGAAGAAAGAAACTTGTGAGGTAACGCAGCGCTGTTTCACTTGGTCTACACTATCACACTAAACTGCATTTGAGTGTGCTGAAAGTTATAATGTTATTCTATGTGTTAGTTTGTCTGTATGAGACTAGCAGTAAGTTAGATCAACATTAGAATAACATACTGATCATATTCTAACATTTCATCATGTTGAGCTATATAACATTGATTCGTTTTTTGTACATTTGCTCACCTGTCTAATGAAGTACATGTAAGAGCATGCGTCTCTGTCAAGTCGAAGTTTGTCACGGACGAGGAGCTCTCGGCATCTCGAAAACGCCACTCTGATATTGATCCTCGTTTTAGTTCTCCTTTTGTCCCAAAGTCTGCTTGCCATAATGTTTGAACGAAACAACAACAGCGTGAGTGCCGCTAGACGTAACGCAGTTGTCCACGTCTGTCGCCATGGTTACTATGGCAGTATGAGCGGAAACCAGGGATAACGCGGATATTATGTCATTGACAGACGACACGTGAACATGGATGAGCCATTATTTTAAATTGGAATTTCTCTGAAATTAAAAATCTTTTGGAACTTTTGGGATACTGTAAGTACACAACTGCAGGAAATATATCGCACTGTGCAAGTGATTTTGTTATATTTTATTACAAGAATCTTACATATTGTAGCTTTAACTCAAGTAAACTTATTAAGTGGCAATAGTCCTTGATATAGAATTAAATTGCCATCAAATAAAAGCAATAATAATAATGATGATCCACTTGTGTTTTGCATGAGTTGTTACTGTATTGAGGATTTTTAGCTTGCCTGGAATGCTGTATTATCAAAATTAAATTATAAAATTATATCTGTTTACTAATAGTTTACTTAGTTTGGGGACCAATTCTCACTATTAATTAGTTGCTTATTAGTTTGCACATTACTAGCGTATTGACTGTTTATTAGTACTTATAAAGCACATATTAATGCCTTATTCTGCATGGCCATATTCTACATCCCATAATCCTACCCCATACCTAAACTTATCCACTACAACTATCTTACTAACTATTAATAAGCAGTCAGGTAGGAGTTTGAGTCAAAGTCACTTAATTGTGGCCTTAATTTCCTCGTAAAAAATTGAATAGGGTTGCTAGCGACCCGATGTATGTAATAGTAAGGATTTTTTTTCTGTGTAACAATAATTTAATGTCTGAGGACTCAATGAGTGCAGTTCACCTTTATTTTTGAAGGTAGCAATGTCTGATACACAATGATGATGTGATGTTTTACTCATAATTACTGCAGGCAAAAAACAAAAGAATAGGAAGCATCATCAGCAAAACTTGAAATGGCTCAGTTATTTACTGCAGAGCAAGTACTGAACGCAGTCAAATATTAGTGTCACTGTCACTTGATGGTGGATCTGGTGAAGAAGCTGTCAGCGATCGAATTATTGATTTTGAAGACGTTGAAAATTATAGTTTTGAGAATATGATTGAGATTTTGAAAATATAAGCCAGTTGCTGAATGTAATGGGTAAATGAGCTTTGACAATGCGATGATGGTAAAAAGCATCTGCTCAATATATAAATTGACCATGTCTTAGTTTTTAGATATTCAAGATTAAACGAGTTTAAAAATAAAAACTGAAGCATTAGTATGGAATATGCTCAAATTGTATATTATAACTCTCACCGATTATTTACACTACTTCAGATGGCAGACAAATCCAATGCATAATCCATATTAATCCATAGATTGTTTAGACACTACCCAAAATTACTCTTCCATACCCCAGTCCAAAATCCAAGCCTATAAAGAACCTAAGGCAGAACAGCAACTCTCTAGATGAAATAGATTCATAATCCTCCATCTGTCTAAATGTGTGTGCATGCATGTTTGAGAGGGAGTTAAGGAAAGTACAAAAAAACAAGGAGAGAAATTTGTGTTTTGTTATCTCTTCCCTAGATTCAGCCTTAGGCTGCATAGGCCGCCCACAGTCCGTTCACTGACCATATGATGAATACTGCACACACACATATTAAGCTCTAATCTGATTGGCCAGCCATAAGAAACATCTATATGTGTGATTTTTTATCAGTTCACCTGCAAAAACTTTTTACAAGGTAACTAGATATTCACGAGCAGAACTACCCTGTATTCAGTATTTCGTTTTTCTCATAGCTGTGAAATAATTTGTATTTATTAATCTTGAATGCACATAAATTCTGATAAGACTCTATACACGTTTACCATTTGTTATAGTGTTTTCTGTGCAGCTATCAGTTATCTATTATTATAGTGTAATACATCTGCCCTTAAACAGGAGGTATAATCAAAACAACAAACTGTGATTGGTCACTTTATATGTCAATCATACAATTACTTCCTGTGTAAGTGGGTGGTTCTTGGCCAGAATACGCTGCAATGTGTACCGGATATTATGCTGTTAGTCAAATGTCTGGCTAAACAAGACTACTATTTCACAAGAATGCTTAGTGGAGACTTGTTCTTTCAAGGCTTTCTGTCGGTTATAATGATTCAGATTGACTGATGTTGACTGACAGCTGCTAGTGGATGCGAAGGGGCCCAGGTGTCCTCCTTTGAACATGAGCAGGTTTTTGTCAGAGGGTCAGTCTCAGGTCAGCTTTAGAAGAGACTTGAATTTGTTAACCCTGTAAAGCCTGGCGTATGAAATAATAATAATTTATATATATATATATATATATATATATATATATATATATATATATATATATATATATTTTTTTTTTTTTAATGGAGCAGATTCTTGAATCTTTAGACAACCTAAAAAAAGTTTGAATATTAGAATATGTGTGTTTTTTTTTTTTTTTTTTTTTTTTGAGTATCATATTTGATACATCAGACTTGGCTCATATAGTATAAGATATAAGAGAATATATATAGATATAAGAGAATATGGAGATACACGAGGAGGGAAAAACACATCAGTTTTATTCAGAGGCCCAAACTGAGCAAGCATAAGGAAATGTGGTGTAGTTTCTGATATTTATATGGTCAAAATTCAGATTTGTATTATCAAAACACATTTGTTTTTATTGTGCGGCCTATAATGCAATATAATACAATGATGACTGAGAGATGTACAAATAAACATTATTCAAAAGATGTATCATATTTGAAACTCACATTTCAACATGATTTTTTTTATTTATTTATTTTTTATCTATGGATAATCAAATAAACCTAAGTTGCTTCCGTCCAGTAAATGTTCATCTTGAATTATTACTAACAACATAAAAGTTTAAAAATAAGTAAAGATGTCACAGCAAAAAAACAACCTGAAGGGGGCCATTTTAGAATCACTAAAAGGCCTTGTACTTTCTAAAAAATATAAACTATCAATCAAATGGCCAAAGGCATGTAGAAGATTGTGTACAACAAGTTTATCTGCAAAGTGTTGATCATGTTGATAATTTATAGGCCTTAGAAATTCGCATTTTAAATTTGATACAATTTATTTGTGCTTGGACGAAAATATTTTCTGTAATCTGTCATAAAATAACCCTTGTATTTAACAAGAATGGACTAAAAATCCTTCCACTGTTTGTCAGGGATCAACTAGGGATACGGTCTAGAGTTCAAACAACAAATGGAGAACGTTAAATGGCAGTTTTATTTTTATTTTGGTTTCTCCCAAGCCAGTAAAATACAAGGTGCTCACAGGTGCAAAAACATGAAAACATTCCAAAGGAAAAAAAATAAAAACCTTGAGGAAAAAAAAAAATACAACTTCAATGTACAAAAAAAACAAACAAACAAAAAACACCCTTGGATCAAGTATACCAATAAGTCAGAGTAGTCCTCAGAGGCCCACAATCTATACACATGGGTACGACCATTTCTCAAAAGTAATATAGCATGGAAAAGTATTAAAGATCAAGTAACACCATTTCCTTCAATACACACATTTAAATAGCACAACACATAAACTTAATTTCAGCAGAGCAAGAGCAATAACCTCATAAAAACAGTCCCACCCCTTTTCCACCATACTTGGCATCTCCCACCCCCATGATGCAACACAGCAAAGGTATAAAAAGCATGGTACAATGTCCTTTCAAGTCTTTTACTCAGTTCAAGATGGCTGCCATCCTGAATGCTGATTCAGGTGATAGTCAACAGTTTATGAGAAAAGCTTAAATGTCCACTGGTTTAGTACTCAGGTGGCTAGTCTGATACACAACAGTCTAGTTGTAGGTGTGTGTTTGTGTGTGTGTGTGTAATCCATCTCTCCACTTTGCTGACACATCAAGGTAAAGAAAGACTCTTTTAAAAACAAAATATGTGTTCATGTCTTATACAAAGGGGTTAGCAAGGGGAACAGAGGGCAGCTCTGTGACACTGTTTAACAAGGAGACATCTGTAATCAACATACTAAACACTTGGTCTACATAGAATGACTGGAATTGATACCTTGTTGTTGTTTTGTGTGTGTGTTTGCATTGTAAGCAGTTTGTGAATCACAACTCATCTCCATTTGTCTTCCTTTTTCATCAGCTAATCAGCGACAAGAATGCAGACTTGTAAAAATTGTTGGAAGAATCACGTCGTCCTAATGATATAAAAATCTGATTCGGGGAGTTGGCAGCCTTTTTACACAATCTGAATTGCAAATCTAGTCTTATGTTCGTGTGACCTTTGTACAAGCACTGCACTTTGTGTTTGAATTGTGAAATGTCAGTTTAATGACCCCTGCGCTTCTTAAAGTGAAATTATATTTCGGTGGAAAACAATCGTATCTATCTTACTTTCTTTCCCTTTTTTTCCAAAGCGTCTTTTCCACTTCTCTCTCTCCATGTGTGTTTGCTCGCCTCCTCACCTTCATGGCCTGCGCATTGTGGCACACAAGTGGGGAGATAATGACATTTTGGCAAGAAGCTGCCCTCTTGACAGCACGACAGTGTGACTTTGTAAGGGCGCTTTATTCACTGCCTAAGCCATGGCGACTGCAGAGGGAGCAGAATCCGGTCCTCTGCGTCCTCTTCCCTAGGGCATAAAATATGTATGGGAATAAAGAAGCATGGACCTGCCGGATCTCTGTTTGCAAGGAAAATTAATGAGACGGAAAGAGCGATTTCCACCGTGCTACCGTATGTATGCATCCGGGAACAGGCACTTTTGGCACTGAATATCTCAGGTGATTAACATGCAGAGGGTGGACTTACATTTTGTGGAGATCCATCTTTTAATCATTAAGACATCCTAAAGGGGAAGTGTCATTTCTGTGGTTCTAGCTGCACTGAATGGAATGGTAAAATTATGATTGTTTTCAAGCTGATTTCTTGAAAACTATCCCTTCACCTGCCACATTAAAATAGTGAATAACCAAATTCACGCCATTGGCCAATTTTGTCAGGCTGGTCAATGTGTACATAGTAATGTCCTGATAGTGCCACAGTGATTGCACTTTTAGGGCAGTCAGTTTAATTCATCCTGTAACATTGTGGTTAAAAAAAGAGCTGTGGTTACTAAAAGATTATTGTAAAAAAATGTGGTAACAACAATTAAGTTTTTACAAATTTTACGAATAACTTAAATTTCAATAACTGATATAATGTTAATGTACCAACCTACTAAAGTACTAAAATCTGTTTTGTACCTTTATAATATACTGACAGCCATCATAGAAGCACAGGTGTTAATGAGAAACGAATCAAAGTTCATCAAAAGTAGCTTTTACACAATCTTAGGTAAATACTAATATGTAAAATGTGTACTCACATGCACACAAATACAAAACACCATCAACAACACGCAACACTAAATGCAATAAACATTATTTTAACAAAATCAAACAAAAGTAATTGAAATAGCTCAACACAAATGTTTCAAGTGGGTTCCTCAAATTCAACTAAAAATGCAACTTTTAATGACTTCTGAAGTCTCATAATCATTTAACTAGGGGTGTGACGAGATCTCGTGCCACGAGATCTCGCGAGACTAAAATGTGGCGAGATTTCCCGTCGAGTGAAAAGCTGTCTCGCGAAATCTCCAAATTCGTTGCGCAACAGAGCCTTAACGTCTGATAAATGTCTTATCTTGTAGAATGCGCGCTTAGCGCCGCTGCATCTTATACACAGAGTACGCGCGATCACGAATTTGAAAGTGAAAGTAAAACACGAGCTCCCTGATGTGCGCAAATTAGGCTGCACACACAATAGTCACCCAATACCCATCTCTGGACTAATTAATTGGCTACGGTCTCTGTTTGCACTTCGAATATTGAGAGAGTAGCTACTGTAACGTCTTGACAACAGACAAGGTAGGCTCCGTTTCTGAACTTTTGATCGGAACGCAGGAACGCAAGAACAACTGTAAAGACAAACGCACCAGCCTCGTTTCTCTACCGGCCTTTTCCGAAATCCGAACTCACAGCATTAACCCTATAACTGCCGGTGCAAAATAAAACAGCAATTTCACAACAATTATATAAAGAGTCTGTGCGCTGCCGCTACAGTACTTTGATTATGGTTGCACTTCCACTTATTGTTTGCTAGACTAAGACTAAGAGAAAACTTATTTATTTTTATTTTTATGTCCATATTCAATTTGTGTAAGGAAATTCAGTTAGGAGGTCACACACAGCCTCAATCAGAAGTTCTGAAAGCTCATAAATGTACAGTTAGGTCTGAAGAGACTCATGTGAAATCATACAGGAGAAAAGCCAGTCAGTAAAAAAAACTTTACAATGCTTGCATATTGTTTTCTTTCAATGCATTTGATAGTTCATACTCATTAAGCAGACCTAAAATGACATGCATTAGAAGATTATTAGTTAAATGTTAAAACATTTCAAAATCCACCTGCAGACAATTTTTCCAGTCATGAATTTTGTCTTTGAGGATTTCTGAAAAAAATCTTGTCTCGTCTCGTTCTCGTGAACCCAATCTCGTGTCTCGTCTCGTCTCGTGAGATAAGTATCTCGTCACACCCCTACATTTAACCCCTTCTTGGCAAGCATCTTTAGTACTTAGTAGAACACCATTTTGCTGTTTAACCTACTGCAAACAAGATGTATGACCAGACACCAGCTTTTGCCAGCGTTTCTGAGGAATCTTATCACATTCTTCATGAGCAATGCCCTCCAATTCAGTATTATTCTTGGGTTTGCGTGCTGCAACCGCCTTCTTCAAATCCCACCAGAGATTTTCTATGGGGTTCAAGTCAGTTGACTGTGATGGCCACTGTAGAATCTTCCAGGACTTCTTCTGCAACCAAGCCTTGGTGGAATTTAAAGGTATGCTTGGGATCATTGTCCTGTTGGAAGGTCCAATAACGCCCAAGCTTCAGCTTCCTCACTGATGGCATGACATTTTCTCCTAGGATTTCCTGAAACTTCCATGAATCCATCTTGCCTTCCACACGGTGCAGGTTTCCAGTGCCAGAGGATACAAAGCAGCCCCAGAGCATCACGAGCCACCATCATGCTTAACTGTAGGCAGAGGGTTCTTTTCAGCATATGCTTTATTCTTCTTCCTCCAGACATACCACTGAACTTCTCAATAAACAAATTTCTACCTAATTCCCAAAACAAGCATGCACATAAATTGGTTCTTAACCTGGTTCTAATGTTAATGAATTTGGAGTATTCTAAATGAGTGAATGTGTCCTCAAGGTTAGCCATTTGCATAAAACACGCCCAAACCATATCCATATAAAGGCTTTCCTCACAACCTTTTCTTTACAGCCTTTTGTCACTCTCAGCAAACATATGATGCTCTCCTAAGATGCACTTTTGACTGAAAGCATGCGCAGCAAGATCCTCGAGCAAAGCCAAGTGTGTTATACAGACATAGATTACAGACTCCTCTTTAGCCAGCTGTAGCTATATTTGCATATTTTTCAGAATAAAAACTAAATCAATATGTATAAAATTACATCTTAATGCCATAAGGCAATCTAGAGTATGGGATTTATGCGTACATGTGGTTTAAGTTGTTCCTGTTTTAAAAAAAAAAAAATTTAGAAAGAATTTTACTACGGAAGTTGTTGATGAATCATTATTTGAGTCACTGTTCATTGTAATTGCACAAAAATGAGTCCTCTATTTATGTTCCGCAGAAGAATGCAAGCTTTGGAACAAAGTAAGGATGAGTAAAAAAAAAATCTCTTTTGTATAAACTATTCCTTTAAACATATGAGCAACTCATGCACAATTCACATGAGAAATATCCTCTCCACTGTACAGACACATACAAGCATCATTACTGTTATGGAAATCTTTCTTAACCTCACCTACCCGTACACCAACACGCCCACCCACGCATGCTTTCACACACACTGAACCCGAAGTACAGAAAGAAACTGGCAAGTGTGAGTGTTTACTCTCCTCAGGTAGAGAATAATCTAGCTATGGTGTTCGTCAACCTGCATCTAGGCACGGAAAGCCAAGCACATGGCCATTAACACAGAGTAACCAGACCTTTCATTTAGCCCTGCCACTGCCCGAGCAGCAGGAAACTCCTTAATCCTTTCCAACTAGAACGATCTCCAAATTGTTGAAATCAATGCTTCCTGCTCGAGTCCTCTTTAACCTTTCCAGGAAGGGCAGATGGTGAAAGGAGTGCTGGCGGACAAGGCTTCTTTGGCTCAGAGGCTCATATGCCACTCCGTGTCCCTGGAGTTGGCTTATCGTCCTCAGCCCTGGGGCCTTTTTGACACGGCACAGAGGCTCAGTGGAAAGCCAGAGGACAAAGCCAAGGATCACGATCCTATTCTACTGCCGCCGCACGGGCCAGAGATGCGCTCACGGCACTCGTGTGATAGTTGTTTTCCCCGGCCTGGAACACTTGTAAAACCACAAGCAATTACTGTCAGCTCTGTGCACACATGGGCGTATTTACCGATGTGTTGTGAAGTCCCATTTAGAGACAAGACAGATATGAAATGGAAGATAAATGAAGTTGGATGTGGGAAGTGTCTTTCCCTGTTCAAGTGAATTGTCATAAGCGAGCCCTGTTTACATTTGATTTTAAGATGCGTTCTGGTCGATCGGATCACAAGTAGATAAGGGAGACACCCACACCTGGTATTTTAATCCATCTCTTTTGTCCACTTTCAACCACTTATGTCCTGATTTCTTCAAGGGGAGGGTCTATGAGCAGGTAAATGTTTTTCTTTTTCAGATCTTTCAATCTAATGGACAAAATGAGCTTGCACAAATTACATATGAATGAATGAGGCATTTATATAGAGAACATTTTGCTTGGTGCGTTTTTCGTCTTCAAACCAAACTCGGGTCTCCAGCCAAAGATTAAATCCTATCTGGCACTTCCTGCAATGTTCACGCATTAGGTCAGTGTCGGAGAGTAGACGGTCCACATGGACCACGTGAGCGTTTACACTACGTAAACTACGTAAACAATCTGGTCAAATACGTTTTTGACTACCTCTAGAAGTAGTTTATTAGCAGGTGTGAACAGGGCCAAAGTTATTTGCTGTATTTTTTTTTTTTTTTTTGCAATGAGTTCAACGAGGAAACAAGTTAAAACAGACAAAAATGTGTGTGAAACTGCATTTAATGTAAACAGACTGAATACACAGATAGATCAGAGAGACCATGAAAAAAGTGAGGTTTCTGACACTAAAATGTTTAGTGACTCATTTATGTTACTTGCACCCGACTCTGCAGGAACACTGTAGGACTTTAAAGTCAATACGAATGTTGCCATCGATTTTTCTTCCCTATTGTGTCGTACTGTATATCTCAGTGAAACGGCTTCTCAAAAAAACTAAAAATTTCAAGGGATGTCATGTGAGTGAAAGGTTGTCCCACCCTCTCACCTTTAAACATGTCATCAGAGACGTTATTTTGAGGATTAAAGATTATGAGGGCACATACATATTTTAAAAATAATGATATGTACAGATAAATCATTTATAATAAATACTGCAATATTCCATGAAACACAAGAATATTCCATCTTGATTTCATGGTAACTTTAATGGCATGTAAATCGACTCACCTTACATTTGGGTTTGCTGAAGAGTGTTTTTCAAGATATCCACTGTTCTATCCACTCAGCACGTATAGATTTTTGTGAGAATTTCAGAGTTTGGCTCAGCACAGGCATTATAATGAACCAAATCCAGGTTACTGCCAAACATTCAGGGCTCGACATTAATTGATGGCCTGCTGGCCCAGGGCCTGTGTGAGAGTTTCAGAAAAATTGACAAAATAGCCACTTCTCCTATTGGGCCAGCACTATTTATTACATTTTTGATCATGTGTATGAATTGTAATGCTTTGTTTATTTGAACTGGAAGTAGCGCCAGATATTTTCTTCCATATTGTGAAATACATTTGAGTCTAACTGAATATTAAAAAACAAACATGTAGGACAACAAAAAAATGAAGGGTGGGGACTTGATTCTATCAATCAGTTGTTTGGATAGAGGCAGATTTGAATGTGAGCTTGCTGTCGATTGTAAGAAATTTTAAGCAGACGAAGTGTTTGGAGAAGTCCGGCATATATCAATAGTCAATTCCACTGGAAGGTGGAATATGAAAATTTGTCTAAAAATGACCAGGTCAAAATAAATGATTTGTTCACAATAAGATCAAAAACATGCATTTATAAAATCAATAGATTTTTTTTTGTTTGTTTTTCAGATTATAACCATTTGTTTTCTGTGACATTTGGTTGCAAATTCTGCAACATTTATTTTCTAATATATATATTTTTACATTTAAGGATGTCACATGTATGACGTGATTGGCTGTAAATGACATATCACTACAATAGAACACATACATAAGTATGGATACACATGCCACACACTTCTGGCCAATCAAACAAGCAGTAATTGTGTATCTCTGGAGTGCTGTTTCCTGCAGGTCCAGGCCTGGCCCTTTCTTCCGGTCTAATTCAATTTGTGACCTCCTGATTCTCTCTGCTGTACTTAGTGCTAAAGGAACGAACCATCTCTCTCTCTCTCTCTCTCTCTCTCTCTCTCTCTCTCTCTCTCTCTCTCTCTCTCTCTCTCTCTCTCTCTCACTCTCTCTTCTCTCTCTCTCTCTCTCTCTCTCTCTCTCTCTCTCTCTCTGTGCACTTACATGCCTCGTGCACTGCTGGAGCCACAGTCTTCTGTTGTACTTGCTCAAGGAGAGGTGATTTAGTCTCAGAGACTCACTCTCTAAAACTCACGTACCAAAAATCCTTACCCATCTATCCTTCACAGTCCGTCTCAGATCTATATGTCGGATTAGCTTTATATTTCTATTACTGGCTGTGTCCACACCGGCCCAGACAGACTTCCCGAGGTCCCTCAGGACTGCCTCTAGAACACGGCAGTTAAGACAATTCTTTCTTCCTTCTGTCTTCCCGGATCTTTCTTCTTCTCCTGAGTGGGGGATGGCCGGATGCTCTGCCAGAGATTCGGTTTTACCGAACTAATCCTTCCTGTAGGCTACAGTCAGTTAGAGGACATGTACAAAACCTCTGAAATCTAGAAATCTGCACTCTTAAATACCATACTATTAGTTCAGGTTTTGAATTAGAATGTTAACATCATTAATAAGCAGCACAATCTCATGAGGGAAACGTTGCTGTAGAGCTGGAGATGTTATCACTTGTTTGAATGATGCAGAACAGAAAGCAGATACATCTTATATTTGAGGTATTGAGAAATCATGAAACATTTCAAGAATATGTCATATTTCACAACAAAATCAAAGGAAGGAAATCAAAATGAGTTTGGAGCTGGTTAGTTTTTCTTTTTTATGTTTTTGAAAGAAGTCTCTTTATTTAATCAAAAGAAGGTAAAAACAAGAATATTTTGATCATTTGGATATATTTTAAAATGTAATTTATTCCTGTGATGGCAAAGCTCAATTTTCTTCATCATTACACATTAGTGACACATGATCCTTCAGAACTCATTGTAATATGCTAATTTGCTGCTCAAGAAACATTTCTTATTTTCAATGTTGAAAACAGTTGTGCTGATTCATATTTTTGTGGAAACCATGATGCCATCAGGATTCTTTGATGGATAGAAAGTACAAAAGAACAGCATTTATTTTAATTTAAAATCTTTTGTAACATTATAAATGACTTAACTGTCACTTTTGATCAATTTAATGCATCCTTGCTGAATAAGAAGTACCTGTATTCATTTATTTCCCAAAAAAAATATCTTACTGACCCCAGACAATTGAATGGTAGTGTGTATTTTTTTTCTAGAAAATTAAGCTTATTTTTTTAGACCGTGACATTCTTCAGACTATTAGAGTTGTTGCTTTATGATTTTTATTTTCATCAAAATTCTGCACATTTTTTCACCCAGATGTCTCCTTACTAAACTGTACAAACAGGTCAAATTTTCATTATTGTAATTTGAAAATTGTGGTTTTGATTTGCTTTGCATCTTACATCTTGAACCAGAGCTCCACATAAAAAAAAAAAAAAAAAAAAAAAAACCTTGTCATAATTAGTAGATATGTTTTATCCAAAGCTATTTATAGCTATTTAATAAGCTATTATAAGCTATTTATAGTACAATAATTCCAGAGACAATACCCTGAAGCAAGTTGAGTCCCTTGCTCAGTGACACCAGAAGTGAATCCAAAACCATTGTGTAATCAGTCGGGCTGCATGAAAGGAGTCAAGGTTTGGGTAGTTAGCCCTCTCGCGGCCATTCAAAACTAGCCATGTACTCTGACACAATTTCATCATACACACCTAAAAAAATTTTGTTTTTTTATTGACTTTGATGGTTCCATGAAGATCCTTTTACATCCATGGGAACTTTCCATTGCACAAAATGTTCTTTATAGTTAAAACAAAATGTTCTTTAGATTATTAAAATGAAAAACTGTTCTTTGGGCAACCAAAAAATGGTTCTTCTATGGCATCGCTGTAAAACTTCCCTTTTGGAACCTTTATTTTTAAGAGTGTAGATATTAATTATAACGTATTTGTTTTGCCAGTACCCTAATTTGCTCATACATTTTTTTGCAACGCTAGAACCCAATCATTTTGATCCAGCTTTAAAGTGTCTGACAGAGGCGTTAACTTTAGTGGGTAAAATGTCTTTTTTTTTTTTTTTTGCATTTGGGGTGTCTTGAAATTATCTCTGATAAATCTGCAATCGCAGTCACAAGATTGCCTGAGACTGAGGATCATCCATAGGGACTGAGGTGGCTGTTTAGCTGGAGGTGCTGTGCTGTAGGTAATTAAGAGCAGTGTGTGCTGCTTATAATGAATTAGAATAAAACAGAGCAACTCATTAAGGCTCTCTCCTAGGAGAACTATGAGTAAAAGGATTAGTATTTATTTATATGACCCTGAGAGGGAGACTTCAGTCAAATTTGACTAACAGATGTCATGGCAATGACCTGTGTGTCGAAATACACTCTTGAGGTCAGAGCCACTGATGAGGTCAGTTTGATTCCTCTCCCTCTTCATCTGTTCCTCTTGCGTCTCGGAAGCTGGTGTCTAATTTAATTAGAGCATTGTTGGTTTTTCGTTGTGCAAACAGCAGAACGGAAGGGAAACTCTGTCATATGAGATGGCAGTGTTTGTCCCACTCGAGAAACCACACGAGAAGTCACAACGTCTCTGGTGTTTTCCTTGAGCGTGTGTGGGATTACAGATTCCAGGAAGAGCTGTGCTAATTTTATGAGAAGCTCAATGATAAAGTGATATGTGATATGCTTTGCTTCTCGCCCATTTTATATACACAGCAATATCTTGCAACCACACAACGTTCCTGCTTTGTGAGTTGCCATTGCCATCTCAAGTAACAAGCCATCAGATGTCCCTTGAACTTTTTATCCCTTGATAAAATGCGTACCTATGAAGACTACATTTTCATTGACAAAAGACCATTTATTGTACAGCTTGTACTAGAAGTGCTGGACATCAGAAAGATGTCAAATAACTATTAATGGCAACCTACTGGTGAGGACGAATAGCAGCAGGAATATGGGAAGTTTAAAATAATTTCAAACTGAATTTGAACCACTGAATATATATCCCACCCCACCACCAATTCTAAAGATGTCATTGGTCATATCAATCACAGTGCTAACCCCCAAACAACAGTCCAAAAGACTAGTGACCTTTTGTTCAAATTCAAAATGTAATCAAAGGTACCATCACATTATCATTAGTAGAGAAGGAAATCCCATAAAGCATTATGACCGGTAAAATATTCAAGATGGCAACGAAGCAATATAAATGTTGTTTATTGATATAATTAATTCAATAACACAAAGTATCAACAAAAATATTATTTGAGACTAATAAACCAATATTTTTGTGTACTATGTATTCTTATGTTTATTAGAGCATCGCATCGTTAGCTTAACAGCCAAACTCTAATGAATTCAATTGTGAGTAAAGCCTTTGTGAGACTTTAATGGTGTGCAAAGTTGCTGCTTATGTAGAGTCTTCTAAATCAATCGCTTATGAATTTCCAGTTCAGTTAGGATGCTGCCTTTATCTGCTTATGTAAGCTATTCACTATGTTTTGGAACAGAGCCACTGAGCCCTTTTCACAGACCCATGCCTTTATGTGTCTCCCAACACAGCGTTATGTGAATTGAATACGAGTGCTGACTTCTAATGTACAGTAAATGCTGCTGCTGTTTCTGCACGCAATTACCCATAATGCAGGTTGCTGACTGGATCATAATCCCACAGCTGTTTCTTTATAGTGCCGTGTTCGCGCGCAGCATTTACATACATTCGCCTTTCTGCCTACATAAAATGGCCTCATTACTGTCTGTCTTCAGTGTCGGCACTGTGTCGGTTCTGTTCTGCTGTTGCCTCCTGTTGACATTACCAGTAATCATGTCATTTCCTGTTGACTCCTCCTCGCACGTGTCGTCGGGTGCCAGTCTTTTCTCTGCAGCTCTGAGGCTGGAGACTGCGCTTTATCTTCCCACCGTACTCTGCTCATTTGCGGCTGAATTCTGCCGCTGGGCCGGCGTGTCAAACGGATTACGGAGCAGAATGAGATTAAGGAAAACAGCGTGAGAGTGTGACCAGCCATTATGACTGTTTCAATGCTAAATGCCTCCTTCTCCGAAACCAGTGCAGTGAGCTGGAGCTTGCAGTGGCTGCCTTTATTGATGTTCATTCTGACGCATTGAATTCCTCACAACCAAAATGTCTCTTTTATTCATTCTGCCTTCTCCCTCTCCCCTTGTAATCTTCGGTTTGTTTGCATGGGTGCCTTGTTTTTTCTGCGTGTCTGATTATCTTCAATTATGTCCTCATTGTATGGAATATCATCTTGATTTTAAAAGGAATATTTTACTCAAATGAAATGATCATGTCATTCCAAACCCTTGGTTTGGTTTGTACGTGTATGTATGTGAGGGAATGTGTTTGTTTCAACTGTTTTTGGTGTGTGTGTGTGCTCTTGCAGTACAAATCTATGATCTCAAAACCTAAACAATGACCACGAGGGAGCAGCATCTCAGTTGATCTGCGGTGTGTACGGAGCACCTCAGATAACTGCTGTTGTGCTGTCATTAAATACAATATCAGCTGCGAGGTGCAGACGGGAATCAGGAGATGTTTTAATACTGTTCCTAATGTAAACACAGGCTTTATTATCCCACAGACTCACATAGATCACTATCACTGTCAGAGAAAATAGTGTCATGCACAAGAAGACCAAAGTAATGGAACGGAGGAAGAACTGGAAAAGCTCGTTGATAGCAGATAGCTGCTAATGAGATGTTAAAGTCTTAGTCGAAATCTGAAAATGTGCTTCCCCTCTGGAAATGTGTTCTTTCGTTTGATGACACGGTTTTGGCAGAACATAATTAAACCATCAAGGCCCCAATATACTCACGGCGAAGTTCTTTTACGTTCTTCGCTTAGGGGTAAAATGAAGTTCAGAACACTTGACCAGCAATATACTGTTAGTGAACAGCCGATGGCGCCCACACTGCTGAGAGCGAAGTTTAGATGAATATGTGAATATGTGTTGAGCGCTTTCCTCTCAATAACAACATGGACACACAACAAAATTGAGAAAATAGCAAGCATTTTAATAAAGCATAAGAAAATCATCTGATCATAGCAACGTGGATATGTTTGCACGAGCTCTGCAATTCGGCACTCTGAAAAAGTCACGTCACGTTTATGAAAACGAACCCAAAACGAACTGCGTTTCAGCCTGTTTTTGTTCGAAGTGACGTCACATCAGTTTGTTCTTCGATTTCACTTGAAGTATATCGGGGCCTTAAATCTGTTGAGAACTAAAAATGTTGAGGTAATGTGTGCTAAAATCAAACCCCACCCTATATTTTTTTTTCTCATTCAATATTCCGTTTCACTCTAAAATACGTAACAAGTAAGTCTTTAAAGGTGCTATTTTAGCGAATATGCGAACTTCCACCTTTTTTTCTACAATACTAGCCTTTCTACAAACTCTCTGTCTAAATGTTTTACCCGTGATGTTTTGTGAGTGACAAATGTTTTGAGGGCTTTTAAAAGTGTGAATTGGAGTGATATTTTACCTGTCTGCTGTCTGTCACGTCACATCTCAGAGTAGTTGCTAGTGAAGTGCCCATTAGCAGAGATGGCAGCATGCAGTATATTGTGTAAAAGTAAATGTGCTGTTGGAGTTCTATGATGGTTTTACAATGGTATTTTTATTTATACACCATGCTTACTATGTCCATGCACCATTATAAGTATTATACATATTAATATTAATACATTATAAATATTCCATGGTATTAGTCCTCCATGATACATGTACAAAAAGATGGTAAAACCAGGGCACCTATGGTACTTTATTTCTTGTTAGTGTATCCTTTCTAGCAGAAATATTTTTTTGATGTCATTGTGCACATTTTGATCATTACAGTAGTACTCCATCCATCGTTGCAAGACACGTCCTGCCACCCTTGTCCAGCTGCCCATGAAGAGCACGCAGGCGGACAGTGTGTCCCAGCATACACATGCTGTAAAGTGGTCAACAGTGAGCCTGAGTGCTGGTCTCTCTCACCCTCACATCCTAGAGGGAATGAGACACAGTGCTAATGGAAGAGAGCTGTCTCAACAAGCCCCCTAGCCCTCTGTCTCTCCATCTCTTCCTCTCTTCCTTCCTGCTCTCTTTACAGTAGGGTCTGAGAGAGTGTGAAGCATTCAGTGATGATAATTGGCTCAGATTCCCAGCTGGTTTTAGTGGCAATAAATATGAATAGCAGACTCATGCAGACTTGTTTAGACGAGAGGAGTTATGAGCTGAGAAGCGTTTTTTCATGAAGTATCATCAGTGTGAATAAGTGCAGGCTAATGAAACAGGTCTAAATCTGTGATGACAAGAGTGCTGTGACACACACACATATGTGGCTGATTACAATCAGCCACACATCAACCAGGTGAAATAAAAAATAAAAAATTAACAACCTTTGTCAGTTATATTTGAAAGGTATTTGAATTTTCAGTCCTGGTTTTAAGCCCTTCTACCTGCAATCAGAAGCAATAGGCTAAGACGGTCCACTTGTACATATATGAATGGGAACGTAATATTTAATTGTTCAATATGGCAACACACCAAACCAAACATCAAAGAACTAGCGCTGAAGAAAGTTGACCGTGGTATTGCCTTACCTTCGTCTTGGCCGAAAAGTTGCTCTTAAACAAACCACAAAGACTATAGTCACTGACCAACTTGCATGTATGTTCTGTACCTGTGTGAGAGGAAATAACTCTCCATTCCAGCAGGTGGCAGTAGGCAGTATTTATCATTAAAAAGGGAAACCTAAAAAGCGAATACTGCGGATCTACGAACCATAAACAAAACAGTGCTTGCGTTCTGTACTTCCGTTTCAAGTTGCACACCAATCTCACACACCAAAAAATATAGTGCCTCACTATTTAAATTATTTAAAATAAAATAAAAAATTAAGTAATTGTCATTTTTATGTAAATTAGGCTCATTATAGATTGTCTTATTCACAAAACCCAACACTTTCGCAGTTAATGTTGAAATATTATGGCCTGCAAAAACTATGGAATTTAATTTAAACTATGTGTTTGTATAGTTTTGCCATTGTTCATAGAAGTAGTGATTCATGAAATGATGGATAGTGCGTTATAATCTAGTCTAGCATTAGTCTTCTCCTTTTCAAAGAATGAACTGAGTTGTCTCAAACACAGTGATGGAGTGATGCTGTAAAGTATGCCAGATTGTGGTATTCTGCTTTGTCTTCTTCCAAACTCAAAAATATTTGGCCCTAAATTTAAGATTTATGTATTTAAATTGCATATACTGTAAAATGTTAATCCTTTGTACTGAAAATAATTATATGATCAATAAGTTATGACAACATGTTTTTACATAGCTTAAGCAATGTTCAACTATTTTTATGTTATACAAGATTCAACAAATGTCAGTTTAGTCAGTTTAATGTAATTTAAGTTAAAATGACTTAAACATCCAAGTTGATTGTACTTAATATTTAAGGCAGAAACTTTTATAGTGTTTGATTACAGTTTTACCATAAACTACTAAACCTAATGCAATACATATTTGTCAGTTATACATAAATGAAACCGCTGATTCTAAGCTATTTGAATAAATGTAGTTTTAAAAAAATATGTTATGATTTAAATTAGATAGATGCTAATAGTTAATAGTTTCATGATTTTTTTTAGGACAGCAATTTTTACCTGTTTTGCGTTCAGGACATAATTATGTGACCTAATTTGCATAATTAATTTAGTAAATCAGACTTTAAATTAACACAGACAGCACAAATAAATGACACTATCAGCAAGCACAAATCACGAATCCTCTCAGAGAGAGACCAGCACCTTTCAGACTGGATCCATCTGTTGTAAGAGGACTGTGTCTGCTCAAACTAGGGCGAAACACTGCGAGAGCTCAGTTAACATATTTCAGCCTTTTTGAAGAGCGCCACTCCAATACATGACCTGTTTGCATGCAGAGTCTCTGTGATCCTCGCCATTTCTCTCTGTGTGTTGCTATGAGAAGCTTTCCTATTTGTTCTTTTTAGTCCAGGTTATGGAACAGAGATGCACAGAGGCTATTGTGTGTATGGTAGTATGAATTTGCCGGTGTGTCTCTAAATACAAAGCAAATGTTAAAACAGTCCTCATAATCCAACTGTTGTCTTAGACATATATGGCAAGTTGGCATTGTGTCAACTTTGCCAAAATGCACCATAAGTACCATGGTGCTTATTTGTTTTGTGTAACAAAAAAAGTTTGAAAGTATGATCAAAGTATTACGTAATGTTATGAGGTATAAATCACATTGTCATGTTTTTACAGGAAGTTCAATGAAAAAAGGTTTATAGTTATATATGGTTATAGTATAGTTATATAGTTCGATTTTTCTATATATACACTACCGTTCAAAAGTTTGTAGTCAGATGATAAATTTGACATCTATGTAGCAGGTATTCAAAAAAGTTATTCTAGATATTCTAAACAGTTAAAACAATATTATAAAAATTAAAGTAACTCAGTCCCAAATGAATCCTACAGAACAGACTAAACTGCCAATGAGGCACTTAATACGCTGAAGTCTGCTTTAGAAATAGAGCTTTGGATGGTTCTGTCTGGCAGCTCGTGTCAATGAAGTGAGGTAGTTGGGCTCAGAGCAGGTAGTAATGCAAGCGGACACCCACATCCCTGGCAGGGGAGTGAGAGAGAGAGAGAGAGAGAGCGAGAGCGAGAGAGATGCTGCTTCTTCTGCTGGAGGCTTTCACTGCACCACATTCTCCCCAAACATATCCTGCCAAACACATGACCTCTCCACACTGATTGAGACTGCATATGTGTGTGTTTGCATGTCAAAGAGGCACCGAGAACATCATGTAAAAAGGAAAAAGTGAGTCAGAGAGCTGAGAGAGAGAAAAAAAGGGAATATATCGGCAGTGCCCGACAGGGACATATTTCACTGTGGAACAGAGAGAAAAATCATTAGAGGGCAAACCCACGACACCTGCCCCGTGACACTTCCTCCATCCATCACCGCAGGCCACAAGTGGCCCTCCATCACCTCTATCTCTCCATCTCTATCTGCTCATCTCTCTTAGCCACAAATCTGCACCCTCCATCCTATCCCTGCCTCTGTTTCATTTGCTCTGCTGTAATGTCATTACGGCTCACCTCAATTCAATTGGACGCAATTTAAATGGAAAGCTTTTCAAAAAACACTGAAATTGCCATTGATAGCCATGAGTTTTGCCATAAGTAAACTATGCTCGTCCCTAAGGGGTGTAATCAAAGCTTATGTTGCGCAAATGTATTTGTTGTCTGTCTTATCATCGTCTGTGTTTTCGGTTGTTCTGCTTCAGTCGAACCCTGTTGGCTCATGCATTATTGACCCGCAATTGAATTTTGATGAGCACAAACTCCCCGTCCACCTCACGCATTTGGTGCTGCAGCTGATGCACAGACAGATCAAAGTACAGGAGATTGTGCTACTAGTCGATGTGTTGTTTGCGATGTAGTTTGAGCATATGTGTGCAGATTTAAAACAGTAATATATTTATGATGGCAAAGCTGAATTTTCAGCATCATGCCTATATTGTATATATTTTTTATACATATATGTTTTTATTAATTTATTAATACATATTTATTTTGGGCAAAACAACTTATACAATAAATATTAATTTATTAACATTAATGCATTAGGTATCATGAAAAAACAATTATATATTGTTTCAGCAATTATTAATCTAGGTTAGTGATAATTTATAAATATAGCATTGTTCATTGCTAAGTAATGTGTGTTAATAATACATTTATAGTTAAACTCAATGTAAAAAAAAAAAAAAAATGTAAAAATTCAAATGAATGTATGTATAAATGCTGTAAATTATACATAATGCATTAACTAACTAACTTATAAAATGTCACCAATATTTTTGCTGCCTTTTAGAATTTTGCCGTTTTAACAATCTATTTGTTTTACAATATAAAATGCACTGGAAAGTTTAGAAATAGCCTTTTATTTGCTATTTAATGTTGCTTGGTGTGACTGTTGGATGTGCTATGCACACTGTTGCATTGCAGTTTTCTCTGACTGCATTACTCTTTTTTGGTTTGTTTATTAAAGTACTGTTGCAAGTTTATCCGCTATGCTGGCTTTATTTTCTTTGTGAACCTGAGAACATTACAGAGCACTAAACCATAAAAGGCTTATAAGATGGATTATGCAGCAGATACCATCCACCTTGAAGATCAGCTCCTGTCTTTATATCAGGGAGGACGACCTAGAAATGTGCCGTCAGGTAAACTGAAATGAGACCACATTAAAGATGTGTTTTTGGAGCCCATAGGGGAATCCAGATGTTCTTTGCTCTACTACATTGAGTATGCTCTGTGGATAACTGGTTCTCCCCTCACCATAGAAGAAGCAAGAGGAAGCCTGCTTCACAATCACTGTGGCCATTCTTGCCATCCCTGTTGCAAATCCTACAGTGGACATCATAAAGCCAGAACTTAAACCCATACTTGTCAAAGATCCTGAGCCCACCGCAGACATGGAGCCAGAGCATATGCCGAACAGACCCCCCCCCCCACCCCACCAGAGGCCTCATCCTTCCAGGAGCTCGACCCTGTCGCCCAGTCTAATCAGGTGTATGAGTCAATTCTTACATCCGCCCCAGTGGGAGATTTGGTGGAGCTGAATGAAAAAGTGGGTGGTCACCCCTGTTCTCCGAAATCGGAATTCAGTCTACCTCAGTCTGAAATGATAGATTACCTGATGTCTTCCTGTGCCCAATTCCTTCCTCTGGTTCTGTCCGACATCCAAGTTTCCTTCCTCAATGATGGTCTCGCCCAGCCTCCCACTCCTTCTTCTTCCAAGTAAGCTGTCCAGTTTGTTAGCCCTTCGGCTCCTTCACTGACTCAGCCCAGCTATGCTGCAACTCCTCTGGCCTTCATTGTCCCCAGCTCTGCCTTGGTGTAATGATCCCCTGGCTCTGCCTCGGGCCTGAATATGCAATGCAAAGTTTCTCTGATTGTATTACTCTCTTTTGGTTTGTTTATGAAAGTACAGCTGCTAGTTAATCCACTACACTTCCTTCATCTTCTTAGTGAACCTGAGAACATTGCCAACACGCCCCACTTTGTGTGCATGATGCTATATCAAAAGGTCAACGCTTCTTTATTTTTTTTTACCAATAATATTTAATTGGTTCTTTATAGTCAAGACTTCAAAATAAATCAGAAATTGATTTACCCTAAGAAACATTCCCAGTAAAAGGTGTGATAACTAGCCCCAATCTCCCCTATTGGGTTCTTGTTTAGTATGAGTCTTTGTAGATGCATGAAATGGTCATAATGTTATATAATAGCTTCATCAGGTGATCATGTAGACTACTTTTTTGACTTTCTAGCATATGGCTCCATAACCTTACAGAACATGAAACGGTTCTCCTATGGCTTTAAACTCATTTTGGAAGGGCTTACATGTGTGTATATGTGTGCATGAGTGTGTGTTCAGGTGTGTAATGCTTAAGGGTTTCTGCTGGAGAGTGAATATGAAGGTAAGATATTGTAAAGTAGCTGTAATACTGACCCCACCGTTGACCCTCCCACAATTGTTCTCTCTATTTCTTCTTCTCTCAGTCTTTAAATCTCCTACCTTTCCTGTTCTTTTCATTCCCTACCTCTGAAAGGATTTAGAGATTTGCCCCTTTAAATATCCAGCACTCCTAAAAGCTGGGCCTCTGTGGACTCTGTGTCAGGCGATGCCTCAAACTGCTCGGAGACACCTGACTATCACTCTTTTCTTGTCTTACATGTAATCAGCCATTCACAAAAGATCCGTCATTTATAGTGCCAGGTTAGAGAGATGGGTTCAAGAGAGGATACTGGGAGTGGAAAGGAGGAGATAAATAATGGAGGAAGAATGAGAATTTAGGGAGGTAATTTTAAGCTGCCTCATCCCATGTTGTCCTCAGGGGGAATGCCCGGGTCTGACAGAATTGGGCTGCGGAAGAAGAATGGGCCAGATTTTAATAAAGGGGCAGGAACAGGGCAATGTTTGAATAACTAAGAGTGTCATTGAAAATATATTTAAGACCAGATATGTTCAGTAATGCTTTAGCTCTGTTCCAAAACCTAGTGAACTGCGTAGTCAGACAGCACTGGACAATTACGAATGCAGTTAAAATGATTATGATTATGATTATGGTTATAATTATTCTAAGATGTCTTATTTTGCCATATTATGAGGCAGCATTGCATGTCTCCTTCACAGATAAGGCAGTCCCAAAATCCAAGTGAGCTCTTTTCACAAGTCGGAATCTTGTAATTACAGTAAATCAGACCTTTATCTAATTAGCTTAGCTACATGCTAACTCTAAACTAATAAAATGAATCAGTCGCATCTTCCACATGCTTCACATGAAAAAGCATTATTGTTATGACTTAAAGGTGCAATGTGTAAAAATTTTGAGTATCTATTAACAGAAATGCAATATGACATCCATAACTATGTTTTCAGTGGTCTATAAAGAACTTACTTAATAAACCGTAATGTTTTTATTACCTTAGAATGAGACATTTATATCTACATAGGCGCGGGAATCCCCTTCTATGAAGGTTGACATATTGTGACGTCATGTTTCTACCGTAGCCGACAGCGAACACACAGCGCTACAGAGCGCGTTTCGTCACTACCTTGAAAGAGAAGCCGCAGAAAGCTAGAAGCTAGCCATAAACACCGTGAGTAGTGACTTTTCCCTTGTCAGTGGTGTAAAATATGTAGTTGGATTGTTTCATGTAACTCAGTTCTTCTCCCTCGCTGTGTTATGGCTTTGCTATGTGGTGATAAATGTGCTGGTTACATTCGTGAGACAGCTGATTAGTACTCTTGTCATTGACCGTAAAACAGTAGCGTTACAGGAATCACCAACCCGTCGATCGCGGTCGACAAGTCGATCTTGGAAGCATTTTAAGTCGATTGCGAAGAGTTTTCAAAATCAGAGAAAAAAAGCCTATTGTGTGTAGTAAACGGTGTCTAGGGGATGCGGAGGCGCGCGCGCTGTTACAATCATGCCATTTTGCCGCGCGCACCTTTGGGCTCATGCGGACCCGTCGAGTTTAAACAAGGCTTTACGCTTTAACCAGCTCAGCCAAAGTAACAGCTCATATTTAGCCAGCTAAACTTTTACTGCCCTGTTAGAAAAAATATATAGTTGCATATAGTTTCATGTGTTTCTTCTCCCTCGCTGTATTATGGGTTTGCTATGTGGGGGGAAATGTGCTGGTTACGTTTGAGACAATCAGCTGATTACTATTATTATATTATATATTAAGACCCTTGATCCTCACCTGACTATGGCTTTGTAAACTTTATCCATGATGTGGTTTATAATGGACTGTGGTACAGAAACAGTGACAATGTTACACACTCTTCTTGGCTTACTCTGGCTATTCTCTGCTGTCTCAGACGACGATATGTTTGTCCAGTTTCAGGCACCGTAGCTTCTTCGAAAGGGAGGGGTGAGCAGTGGGCTGAGCCATTAGTGCAACTCGCAACCGAACCGCTAGATGTCGCTAAAAATCACACACTGCACCTTTAAGGAATTGATTTAATTGTTTATTGACCCTATATTTGGTTGCGTACTGTACTGAAGGTTTCATTTCCTTTAGGGTGATGTGCTAGAGGGCTGTATATTTTGTTTGTGCTTGCATTCAGTATATATAGGTATGTGTCATTTAGTTGTACATGCCACAATGGATAAGGTAAGCACAGTTTTGTATATTGTAGAATTGGACACCAAGTCCAACAGATTCATCAGCAGATTTTCACCTGCTCTCTCGCTCTCTCTCTTTCTGTCTTTCTCTCCGTCTTGCTAAAATGCTGTTTTATTTCATGCATATAGTCAGTGCTCGATTTGAGTCAAGTCTTATGGTGGGTCCCCAAGTTTTTTTTACGGGGGGGTGGGCGGTGGATGTAGGTTTAGTCTTGCAATATACACTTTATACAAAATATACAATATATTTGATCATAATATGCATAAATATATCTTATTTATTAACAATGATTGATAAAGAATTATATAGCTATATACATATATGAGATCTTGTCGCTGCTAACCTGTGCTGAGCTCCTGCCACTGCCCTCTGCTAAACTGGAATGGACTGTGCTTGCCTTGGAGGTAATCTTTACCTGCACACTAGACAATGCCATGTTTTGGTTTCAATATTTTTATATAAATAAATACACATAATGAAAATGAAATGTACACTACCATTCAGAAGTTGAGATCGATACAATTTTTTAAATGTTTTTAAAAGTCTTTTCTGCTCAAAGCTGCATTGATTTGATAAAAAAACAGTAATATTGTGAAATATTGTTTTCTATGTGAATATATAGTAAAATGCGTGATCAACGCTGAATTTTCAGCATCATTACTCCAGTCTTCAGTGACACATGATCCGTCAGAAATCACTCTAATATGATGATCTGATGATCAACAAACATTTATGTAATAAACATTTATTTTATTTTTCAGGATTTTTTGATCAATAGAAAGTTCAAAAGAACAGTTTCTATTTGAAATAGAATCTTTTGTTACATTATACATGACTTTACTGTCACTTTTGATCAATTTAATGCAACCATACTGAATAAAAGTATTAATTTCTTTCCCAACATTTTTTAATACATTCTTACTGACCACAATCTTTTAAATGGTAGTGTATAATGCTACAAAAGTTTATATTTCAGATCTGAAGGATCATGTGATGAAGACTGGAGAAACGATTGTGAAAATTCAGCTTTCACAGAAATAAATTATATTTTATTGTATTATTATTTTAAATTGTAATAATATTTCATAAAAATACTGTTTTTACTGTATTTTGCATCAAATCAATGCAGGCTTGGTGAGCAGAAGAGACTCTTGAACTTTTAAACAGTAGTGTCCATCCAACAGAATGATTCTAGCTTTTTTTTTTACCAACGTAGTTTTTACCCTAAAAACAACTGGATGATTAATGTGGATTATGTGACACTGTGATAATAATGTTTGTTCCAAAAGACTTGATTAAATGGATGAAACTTGTTTATTAGATATTAAACATAGATTGTGACAAAACAGGCTGTCAGTCTGTGTGTTGGTGGGGATTTTTCAATTATTTCAGCACATGCGAATTTTACATAGTTACGTCCAGTAGGGGTGGCGGGAAAGCACTGTTATGAGTGAGTAAGTCAGCAACTATTCAACGACCATTCAGTGAAAAAGGCTGCTTGATTCAGAAACAAACAATGCCATGGCAATCAATGTCAATTATTGCTATTTCAAGAGTGAATCCCGCATAAATGCGTATGTAATTCCCAAAACTTTGTGTTTACGTGGCCATTGGTCCTGGCTGGCAGCATGAAAAACAAGTTTTATACAAATTCTGAACGGAAATTAGAAAGCATAGAAAGCACCCAACGATCGCTCCCTTTACTAAAAAGCTGTTATCCATCTCCGTCGAGATCTCTAGCACTCCCAAAGAACCAGGACTATTAATAATGAAAAAAATAGTAACTTAAGCCTAAATGTTTCCAATTAACGCAAGGAATACAAAAGCCCCGATATGGTGTGGGTAGATATAAAGTACAAAGATATATAGAGAGAGACAATTACCCCTCAAAAAAGTCGGTAAGAAGCTTTCTCTTCCTGACCACGAGTGGAGGTTCATTTTTCTCCATTTTTTAAAAGTTAAAATTAGCTTCAACGGAGCGGCGCCAGTCAAGCAGTCCTGTCAGTCAACAATGTCATGCGCACAGCACTCTTTAGATGTGGGGCGGGGCGTTTACATTTTAAAGAGACATGGCAACTAGCCAACTTTAAAAAAATTATTGTAAATAATCAATTCACGAAATTTACCGTATCCATTGCATGCATTTAATCAGATTTGTTATTATTATTTTTTACTAAAATAAAAATATCTGAGGGACCCCTCCTAATTCTATTTTTTACTTCTTATGGGGGGTCCCTAATACCTAATGGGGGGTCCCGGATCCCCCCAGCCCCCCCTCAATTCGAGCACTGCATATAGTGCTCTGTTTTCTAAAGCTAGTGAACTGCCTACCTATTTGATTTCATAGGTGTATTCCCAACATGCTTCAAGGTCACAAATTTGTGATATCTCTCAAGGTTCCTAATTTTGACAAATAATTGTAAGCAACACTGTATCCTTCATGGATAAGGTAATCCCAGAATGCATTGAACGTAATAATAACAATAATCGTGAACAAAATTTACAGAAAAAAATATTGAAAGGAAATTGCCAATATTGTCCATTAATTGCCAATAATATTTCATCCAATATGGTATAAATTATTCATATTCTTTGCTGTTATTAGAGTATTTAGTGAGATTAACATGCTAACATTGCATGTCTGTCATGCAGAACACACTGTTAAAAATTAAGGTTCTATGACATTGCTATGAAAGTCAATGAGGGGTCTCTTTTGGAACCTTTATTTTTAGGAGTGCAGGAGTACATTTTTACTCAGCTTTGGGAAATGTTTTTCCCATTTTTTTGTATTTGTAGGCCATGAACTGAACAAACCAACTCTGAAATGATTTGCAACATTGCACCCTTTGATTGAAAGCAAAAAGGAATGGGGGCTATTGAGGACTATTTGTGTATGTTCAACTATTAACAAGTTAAGTTGCTGGCTTGAAATCAGAGCACTGTTTCTTGATAAAGGTTCTGTCAGTATGTTGTCCATGTAGACAACAGTGCTTAAAAAATCCCAAGGGGTTTCAGCAGCTCTTCTCCTGTGCTGTACTATGAAACCACAATCTATAGCAATCTAAAATGTTTTGTTTCCTTGGTGTGTGTATGGTTTTACTTAAATTCTCACTAAAAGTGAGCTAAGTGACAGCCTTCCTATGGAAAACACAGAAAGAGATTAAAGTGCCCCTATTATTATGTTACCCTTCATGTAGTGTGTAATATAGCTGTTTTTGAATGTAAAAGGTCTGCAAAGTTTCAAAGATTAAAGTGCATAACAAATGGAGTCTACCAAAATAAAGAACTGATTCCTAACTGCATGAAACAAGATGTCGGTAATTCCAGTCTTGCCTTCTTAATTCGAACCTATGTAGGTTTGTAACAAATCTGCGTAATGCAAGCCTATATGGTCTCCATTGGCACCCCGCAAACAATATCTACTTTGACCAGCTGCTACACTTTAGTTACAGCAGCTGAAACATGGAAGAGTTTGGTTTGTGTTGTCAACATGTCAAGAAGACTGTGTTTTCTGCGTTGTGAAAGCAAACCACTTTTCATTCACTTCCAAAGGATGAGGACTCGTGCTTGAATTGATACGGTAAAACCGATGCCTTTACTGTTCGAAGAAGATAAGATATGGTAATGGCCGTTTCATTTCCAACATGCACTGTAAGCGGTTGACCAATTACAGCAGACTGGGCCATCTGACCAATCAGAGCAGAGAAGGGTCTCGGAAAGGAGGGGTTTAGAGAGACTGAGTGTTTTTTTTTTTCTTTCCTTGGATACATGTAAACCTATTGTAGGAGACCTTCCAACAAAATTAAGAACATTTAAAACAGCATAATAGAGACATTTTAATAAATATATTCTTTTTTGTCATTATTTTAAAAATGCCAAAAGAGTCTGTAGTAAAGGTTATCGGCTTTTTTATAAAAACAATAGAAGTTTGTGTTATGTCCTCATTTAGATGCTAAATAAAAGTGTGTATGTGTGTGTTCTGTTGTGCATGACCTCATATGAGTAATTAACATATTAATCAGTCTCTTCTGAGGCAGTGGTGCCTGTTATTATAACAACAGAGGACTGCCAATGTCAGAAATGTGTGCACTTATGGATTTAAAAATGTTGCGTTTTGTATCATTATGCGCAAAGATGTCTATATAAATATGCACATTTGTTCTGTGTGTATTTGTGTGAACCTTTGACCAACAGGTGTGTGTGTGTGAGTGTATCTGTTGACAGTGGTTGAGTGGGAGTGCAGGGCCGCCCGAGGGGATCAGTTTGTTCTCCGGATGAGGACTGACAGTCAAAGAAAATGAAGAGAGGCAGGCCATTCACCTAGACATTACCCTCAGCTGCCCAGGGCTATGAGTGAGTGGGAAGTGAGGGTGTGTGTATGGATTGTTGCAAGTGCCAGGTTTATTGTTTATTGTTTGTTGAGGTCCCCATTAGCTGTTGCCTAGCGACCACTATTCGGCTGCCCCGTGCATCTGCATGAGAAGTGTCTTTGGGGATCTCTCAATGCATCTGAGTGTGTGTGTGTGTGTGTGTGTGTGTGTGTGTGTGTGTGTGTGTGTGTGTGTGTGCGTGTGTGTGTGTGTTTGACATGTGACTGAATAATACAGTGATGTGTGAAATGTTGGAGGTGTATGCTAAATTCTGAAAGTTAGTTACAACAGCAAGAGTGTGACATGTTTACTGGCGCGAGGGCGGGCCAATCTGTCACTCACATGAGATCACAGCCAGAGCAAACCACAATGATCCAATGATCAACCAATTCCCGATGGACAAAATCAAGTCCCGCCCTACATTTTTTTTTCTTCTTCAAGTTTGTTTCTTGTTTCACTCGGATACGTCACATAGGGAAAAAAAGACTATTACAACTATCACAAGGGACAGATTTATTGAACAGAGCAAAATAGCGTGATTCCCCCACCCCAATTTTTTTTTTAAAATCGACAATAAAGCTGCCACCATTTTGAGTTTTTTCTATGATGTTGCAGCAATCAGGTGATACAAGCCATAGCTCTCGGAAATATCAGAGTTTAGAAGTTGTAATTATGAGTTCTAAAAGGAAGTGAGCTCTTTTTACAAGTCGTAATCTTGTAATTACAGTAATTCAGCGCAATTCCCAAAAAAAAAAAAAGCGCTGATGGGAGTGGAAAGTTCCATGCGTGATCTAATGACGATGCGTAAATTAAAGAACACGGACGCAGACGGATCATTTCCATGATGACCAACGCAATCTACCAAGAGATGCGCAAATTAGCGTCTGGTTAAAGACATGCTTTTTTATGGCCGGAAATAAATGGCGCAAAAAACAGTAAATTGACAAGCACAAACCTTAGTAAATCACTTTGTGTGATTCATTTAAATTCAATACAATTTGCATCTGAAAGGGAAACAAATGCATATGCAATAAGGCCAGTGACTTTTCAACGTTTATTCTTCACTGCTTGTCTGTAGTAAATCCTGACAGTAGATTTTAACACCAAAGGAGGGTTTGCGCTGGCGCGAGCTGTTAGTAAATCTGGCCCTAAATGTAACTGTCACAGTGTTTTTGTTCATTATTATTTAATTATGTTTTTATTTAATACTTTCTTATTTTTTATATTTTTTTTGCTATTTATATTGTAATGTAGTTTATATTGTAAACCCTTTTTTTGCATGTGGTGTATAGCACACTGTATATTCATAGCTGCTTTTATGTAGTCTTTGAAAATGACGTTTTTTATGTTTTTTTTATGACTTTTTTGATTAATTGATTCATTATGAAAAAAATGATCATAGTTATAATCTGATTTGTGCATTAAACTGGGATATAAGAAAGTATTTTAACAGAATGAAGGACACAGTGTTTTTACATTCACATCAACAATTTGTTCTTGCTGTTTCATTTGGGATGGACCAATATGGAATTGGTACTACAAACAAGCGTACTTTAAAGCTTAGAATCTGGACTTAACAATGCTCCTAACTACTGGCTCATGAATTTAACTAATTAGAAGTGTTCAGTTTCATAATTTATGAAATATGAATGTAGTTGGTGAAAAAATACAGATTGGTGTCATGTAGTGTTAGAAACGTGTCAACTATTTTGAGCAAACATTTTGAGCAAAAAATTTGATCAAGTCCATCAACACCCCTAATGCTTGCACAGTTCTGTAGTTCATCCTTGGTCAACAATTAATTTAGTAACGTTAGGCAGTTTTGATTCATATGCTGTTTAATGTTTGATGATCATGTTGTTTTACATTTGCATATGCTTGCATATGATATGGCTTGTTTCTGCTGCTTCTTCACAGATGTTTTGATCAGAAGATTCAGTACTCTTTCAGAAGATGAGTATTAGCGCCCCCTACCGTATAACAGTGAAAAACAGGGAATATTTGTCTCATAAATGACTGAAAATTCCTTCAATGGTGGGGAAAGAGTTAAAGGGGTGGTTGATTGCGATTTCACTTTTTTCATTTTAAATAGTGTGTAATGTTGCTGTTGGTGCATGAAAAGTATCTGCAAAGTTGCAGCGCTTAAAGTTCAATGTAAGCAGAGATATCGTCTTTTAAAAATCAGGAAGTGTAAATGCCTACAAAAACGACTCGATTGGGACTACAGCTGGGTTTTAGACGTCACTAACCCATACATTTGCATCAACCCTCCCTCCGGAATACGCAAAAAAGGGCATGGCCATATTTCTGCGGCTTTGCCGAAGTGGAAGAGTTACAGGGGAGAGCTAGCCATGCCGTCGAAAGTGTGTTATTTTCATCCAGCTGTTAGGTCTTCTGTGTTCGGGCTTCCTACGGACGCTGTAGTTCGTCAACAATGGCTACAATTTATGTTTGATCATGTTTCTGACAATTACAATCGTAGTTTAGCTCTTTGTGCGGCACATTTCACTGAAGACAGCTTTCATAATCTCCACCAATTCAATGCCGGATTACACAAGAAACTGTTGCTAAAACCTGAAGCTGTTCCAACGTTAAAACCAGATGCAGCAATTGTTGGGCCACAACCTGTAAGTAAGACTTAATAATTTTAAATATATTTGTATAATTTTAGACGTAATGGTTTCTTCTTATCAAGGACGTAAACAAATGCCAGCGCTGGCTTTATAGCCACTTAGTTATGCCATTTCGTGTTTCTATGGCAAACGCGTACAAACATTTTGGACCTGAATTTGTAATCATATAGATTTTGTAAATGTATTTGCCATGTATAGATACTCTATGACGTAGTTTTTCGATTTGATCATGAACGTGATCAATGTCAACAGTGTTTGTTTATAGTAGCCAGTTATATCGATGCTATTTTGTGTGTAAGACAAAGGTGTATAAAGTTGTTGGCATTTTAACACAGTTGTCACATGTACACCTAAAGAAAACGATACACAGAGTAAACTAAGTTTTGTTAATAGCTAAACGGTTGTTCATTATATCGATAAAACAATAACTTTAAAAAACTGTACTCATGTAATCATTTGTATTAAATGTTTAATAAAGATAAAAACGTATCTCAAGAAGCTAACAAGCAGCAGTAGCATTTTCAAGTATAACAGGGTATCAAACTTCTTATGTAATAATAGAAGAATAGAATAATAATAATTAAAAAACGTACCATTCAGAAACGTTTTGTAAGAGCCGTGTTTGGGGAGGTTCTGCTTGACTCTCTTCATCGCCGCTTTCTGGGTCTGATTCGGGCTCAAACTGATACGGCAGTATCGACACCATTATTTACATTAACCGGAGCACATGAAACTCACGCCCGTAAAGGAAATGGGCGTGACGGTTCCGAACAACGTGCGCTACGCAGTTTAGCCAATTACAACACACCGGCCCAAACTAACCAATCTGAGCCCACTGCCTGTTTCTGAGGGAGTGGTTTCATAGAATCAGGAAGTCAACCGGTCGTTCAAATGACAGAGGAGAAAGAGGCTTACAATAAAGGTGAAATTTATGAAAAATAAGACTTTTTAAAAAAGAAAAACCACGAATACATGTTACATTTCACCCCATAAACACAATCATGCAAAGAAAAAAAGCAGTAAACCACCCCTTTAACATGTAATTGCTATTAACTAACAAGAAACTCTGATGAACGGATTATTAAGTAATAGAGCTCAGTTGAATGCGGTAGTTCACTATTAGCTAATCAGTACATACATTTTTTTTCAACTAAGCGCTAGGCCTACTTTACAATATACAGGTTCATAATTAATGTGAATAATGCATAATGAATAATTAATTCTAAAGTGCAGATCATGATAAGCCAAAATCCTTCAGAAGGAAATACTAATTATTTGGAACAGTATTCTAAAGTGAACAGCATGAAAACTCCTTAATAATGACTCAAGTCATTGAAGGCTTTTGAGGTTTTTGTAAGGTTTTCGATAGTAATTCCTTCTGACGGATTTGGTAACACTTGACTCACTACCAGTGGGTTACCATGATCTTCATTTTAGAATACTGATCCAAATAATCAGTAATTCTGTTAGAAGGGTGTATTAACACTTAGGTCATTAGTATCCAAAACCTTACCATCAGAATGAAATAGAGCTTAAGTAGTTTTTTTTTTTAATACCGGATTCATAAAAATGCAGCATTATGGTGCAAGACACTGAAAAAGCTGCAATATTCAGTGGAGTGGTCTTCATTTTAAGCTGTGTAAAATGTTTTACAACATCAGTTTTTCTTTATTCCTTCCATCCAGGCAAAAATGGAAGAGAGAGAGAGAGAGAGAGAGAGAGGAGGAGAGAGAGAGAGAGAGAGAGAGAGAGAGAGAGAGAGAGAGAGAGAGAGAGGGGGGAAGTGTGGCGTTGCTATAGTAACAAACCCCTGGCATATGGCATAGTTTCTGTCCATTGTCCTCATCTCCTCCACTCTTTCTTTGAGGATCCTCTCATTGTCACCATTATGTGTGTAAGTGAGTGTGTGAGCGTTTGTGGGTTTATGTGATCGAGTAACCCTCAAAGCTGCTCCTCCTGATGGGCCTCCCCCGGTGATGCAGCGCTTTGCTGCTCCTGCATGTGTATGAGTGTGGGATGTGCACATGTTTGTATGCTCAGCATATGTCTGATCAGCCATCTGATTGGCTGCCAGATTCAGATGAGGGAAGAAGTGTTGCATCACAAGACCAACAATAAGGACAAAAAGAGTATGATGAAATACAAATGAATTTAGAGTTTTTAACATTTAGTACAGTTTTCATGAATCAGTTCATGGTGAGGATTTCAGTATTTCAATATATTTATTCTTACTTTATTTGAATTGTGAGATATAAATCCAGAATTGCGAGAAATAATGTTAGAATTCTGAGTTTATATCTCACAATTCTGACTTTATGTGAATTGTGAGATATAAACTTGTAATTCTAACTTGATTTATAATTTGCAATTCTGACTTTTTTTTGTCAGAATTGTGAGAGATAATTGCGAGTTGTAAAAGATAGAAACAACAATTGTGAGAAAAAAAATTCAGAATTGTGAGCCGAAACAAGCTTCCAAAGATAAATGAAATCACTAAAAACTAAAATCAAACGTTTTAAATGCTTCCAAATTATAATTGCTGAATTTAGTGATCAAAACATTATAATGTACAGTATGAAAATAGATATGGAGTTTTGCTAAGGATTTCATTTTGCAGTCTTATTTTAATTATTTGTGATTTAAAGATTATGTGAGTGTAGAAGAAGACCTGTTGAACTAGTTTTGATGGCAAACGCTGCTGGTCCTTGTGTGACTTGAATAATTCTTTTAAGACTTTCATATTTTGATTGGCTCTTTTGATTGGCTCTTTTGTGACTTGTGTGTTGCTGCAAAACAAACAAACAAACAAACATACAAACACACAGAATCGTTGGTTAATATGCTCAGATCTTTTATAGCAAAGAAATGTAGAAGTTTTTACTAACAGATGAAAAGTGTTTCCCCCCCCACTATAATAGTTGATTTTGTGCTGCTGAAGGCTGAATATCAGAATGTTCATGCTATAAAGGGGTTTAGGGTCAGTACCTTGATCCTACAGTACTTCCATCATAGTAGCCTACGTCGCCATTTTGCATGATTCATTCTTGCTTTAAAAAGAAAATGAGGTGTCTTTTTTATATGAAAATGTATTTATCAGCAGTGTTGAGTGGAGGTTGGTAGTATGACCAAACTCTTATATCATAGTCTGAGTAATTATATATAGTTTTCAAGTGATTTATATTTATTTATTTGCTGAAAATTCAACAGAAAATGGTTTCAGACAGATAAAAAATACTTAATTTCATTTTCTTAATTTCATTTTCATGATGCAAATGCAAAAATCAGATTATTCATTAACGAATGAGAAATCTGACATATGGATGGATGGATGGATGGATGGATGGATGGATGGGTGGGTGGGTGGGTGGGTGGGTGGGTGGGTGGTTGGATGGGTGGGTGGTTGGTTGGATGGATGGATGGATGGATGGATGGATGGATGGATGGGTGGGTGGGTGGGTGGTTGGATGGGTGGTTGGTTGGATGGATGGATGGATGGATGGATTCATTGCGTTTTTCCTCATCTTGACTTATCTGGGACACCTGCTGCTCTGTATTTTCGGTCTACACCATGTTTAAAACATTCAAAAATAAGTTCATAACCTTGCCAGAATGTTATCCAAAGTTCTGAAAACATTCCCTGTTACCTGGGAGGATGGTGTTAAAATCAGATTTATGAGCCATGTCACTGGTGCCCTTGCAGAAAGTGATTTTTTGATGGCTGCTCTGCATGAATCGATGAGACGTCCCTTTGGAGATCTTCCCGTCCCTCTGTGAGGACTGCATGAAGTCCTGGAATCCCTACTGTAGTTTCAAGACGGGACAGCGAGGTTGCGGCAAAGGGACAGAATGGGGCCAGAAGGTCACAAACCTTCCAGTGACATTAACAGAACAAAGGTCCTGATGCGTTTTGGTTGATAGGATCACAAAAGGGACGACACTAAATACAAGTGTAAACGGGTAGTTGAAAACACATTAGTCCGTATTGCTTTTGTAGTGTAAACGCTCATGTGGTCGAATGTGTTCAAACAGTCACAAAATAACGCTGGAGACCCACCATTCCTGATTTCTGACACCCTTTTAACGCATTCGGCTTGGTCTTGTGGGTATCAGAGCAGAAACGAAAGCTGATGCTCTCCGTATGTTTTTCTGTGGTCTCTGGTTGCGTTCATATGTAAATTGCATGAGCTTTCGTCCATTAGATTGAAAGATCTGAAAAACCCATACATTCACCCGCCCAAACACCCTCCCCTCAAACAAATTAAAAAAGTCAAAATTGGACAAAAGAGACCGATTAAAACACCAGGTGTAAACGGGTACGTTTCTCCCTCGTCTACATGGTCCAATCGACCAAAATTTATCTTAATACTAGGTGTAAACAGGGCCAGAGAGCTGGGACGAGACCGTGACAGTTAAAAGTTCTTGTGAATCCTATAACTTCTTATCTAGATGTTTTGCAGTGGAGGATGTACCTGTGAGGGCCCTTCCTCTTTAAGCAGTGGACAGGGCATGTGTTGCAGGTGCAGGGATGGATTGTGATCTTGGTGAATATAACTAATAGTCATGCCACTAGCCGAATATAATTGATCGGCAATGAATTTCATGAACCATTCATGAAATACTGGGATAAAGTTGGCTTGACGTTTGATATTTGCAAGTTTAGGGACCATCTCATACAACATTGGTATACAAGTTTCTAACTTCAATAGTATTTGAAGAGAATGACTTAGTCATAAAACCAACTTTAATGTGTTAATGTAGGTGTCAGGCATGATGCACACCTTTTAGATTGTTGATATTAAAATAAATATGAGCTCATGCGGTAGTCAAAAAATAGCAATAATTACACATGATTTGTGTCACGGTGTAGTGCAGGCAGAAGAGGAGGAGGAGGAGAAGTCCAAAGTTCCAATGTAAATCGTTTACTTACAATATAACTCAAACGGGTACAGACAGGCAGAAGGTTCACACACTATATACAACGAAGAACGGACAAAGACTGACTGAACAGAAGGGAACTAAATACAAACACAGATGAACATTGATTAGCTGCTCACAGGTGAAACAGATGATGATGGTGATGATAATTAACTAAACAGGTGATGCAGATGAACTAAATGGCAGTAACCATGGAAACAGATGAGTGGCGGGAAAACAGAACAAAGGAAGACGTGACTAGTGACAACAAGACAGAAACACAACTGTGACAAGTTGACAGTTTACTTTGTTAAATATCAAAACTCTAAAAGGTGTGCATCATGCTTGACACCTACATAAACACTTTACAGTTGGTTTTATGACAGTAAGTCATTCTCTTCAAATTCTATTGAAGTTAGAAACTTGTATACCAATGTCGTTTGTAACTTTAGAGACGGTCCCTAAATCTATCAAATATCAAACGTTCAAAATCATGCCAACTTTATGCCAGTATTTCACTGGGAACCGCTTAGCATGAAACTTTGCGCATTACGTTCATATTCTGAGTCCATCTGCTTGCATTTAGCCTATATAGTATAGCCTACATTCCCAATAAGATGATAGTTTGGTCTTTTATATCACTGTATTAGTCCATTAAGGGGAATCCCGAGGGAACCCCCAGTGCAGCACAGCAGGAAACTAAGCAACTGAGAGATAAGTCTACTACCTCAGATGTTCTTTTGATCTGTACGTCTGATCTGTTCGTCAGCATCGGGGAATAACGTTAAAATCCAGTTCACGGTAGAGAAAGCTGCTTACATGTACAAGAGTAACCGTGAAGACTTATATGTAAATGTAAATGACGTAAATGTAAACACAGCTTTTGTGTCTTTATCAGCTTTTCTACTGGCCCTGATAATCATCACAAATTATTACCGCTTGGTCCATTTCTGTAAATCAGTTTTTATGAATGAATGACCCTCTCACCCATTGCTCTAGTCTTCGTCAACAGCCGCTTACACCTCCTGCTGGTGAGTTCGACTAACTGCAGATGGATTTTATGAATCGGAAATCTATTGATATTCCTGCAGTTCCTGGATGTGAAATGTTGAATTTTCTGTCGAGTTTGAACCACTGAATTTGTGGAAGCGAATTTGTAAAGGGAAATAAAATGGACTGAAAACTGTCCGTCGAATATAATAGGTTGTATTTTTAAACAGAATGAACATTTTGGAAGTGAAATCTGAAAGGTGAATATGGATTAGTGAATATTTAATAATGTAAATGTGTGTGAAATGTTTTGAATTGAAATATTCACATCTTAAATATTCAACCATGTTGAATTTCTTTCTACAAAATGCAAGCCCTAAAAAAACAATGCATTAAAATGCTAGCAAGTTTAAGCAAAGCATTTTTTTTTAATTAGTGCAATTCAACAAGCTTTTTTTTTTATATTTGAAAAAAATCGCATTGACCTCCATAGCAAGGAAGAACTTTAATGTTGCTGTCTCTAAACCTTATGTTATATTGTAATTATTTACATTTAAATATTTTAATATAACATTTTTTAATAATTGAAATTATTCAACCCCCATTGCAAATCAGGTTTATTGGCAAAAATGATTGACGTTCAGCTGTTTGCAATGAACAAATCAAATAAAAGTAATTGAAATAGCTGTGGTTGCCCCAAATTCAACAGAAAATGAAACTTTTAATGACTTCTGCAGTCTCAAAATTATTCAAGCCCCTGAATAGAATCCCTCACAACAGCACAAATTTGCAAAATAAAGTGTTCTCTCAAGCACACCTCATGCAGCTAATCAAGGCCTTCATTAGTTGCACCAGGTTTGCTTGAGCTAGAAAAAATGAAATATCTGAACTGGCTAGGTTTGTTAAGTGCATTAAATGTATCAGTAAAAACATTTAGAATGTTAAAAAAAAAAAAATCTGTTGTAATTAAATGCTGTTCTTTTGAACTTTCAATTCATCAAAGAATCTTAACAAAATGTATCATGGATTCCACAAAAGTATGAAGCAGCACAACTGTTTTCAACATTGATAATTAGTTTCCTGATGTTTCCTGAGCATCAAATCAGCATTTTAGAATGATTTCTGAAGGATCATGTGACACTGAAGACTGGAGTAATGATGCTGAAAATTCAGCTTTGCATCACAGGAATAAATTACATTTCAAAGTAAAATAGAACATTGCTATTTCACTGTATTACTGTTTTACTTGTGATTTACTTGTGACCAAATAAATGCAACCTTTGTTAGCACAAGAGAATTCTTTAAAAAAAAAAAAAAAACACTTAAAAAAATGCCAACCTGTTTTTAATCCCATTCGCCTTATTATTTGATGTTTGCCAAGAGCATTGGGCTAAACTATCACATAAATTCTGCAGAGATGCTGCATTATTATCAATATTATCAATATTTTGGCAATTAATATAGCAGCTCAAAAATAAGTCATGTGTCAGTGTTTGAAAATGTTCTGTTATTAGCATAAACCATGCTTATTATTTTTATAGAATCTATACATTTAGTAAACATGAACTGGTTCAGCAGTGGAGAAAGCAGAAGATGTAACAGTCTAATTGTTGCTCTGGCGACGGTGGGCAGGCACGTGCTTCAGGTGGCGCGGCGCTTTCTCCTCTCGGGACAAATTGCACTGTGCTGACAGTTCTGGTTCACGGTGGCTCTCTGGTGGCACAGACACAGATTGTAACCATGACAAGGCACCTGTGCAAGAACCAGCACTTCATCCGGTTTCAGAGGACGAAGCTTTGTTTTTCTAACTCACGCTGTATAGTTTATTGCTTCCTGCTGTAATATCTGTAGGGTTTTCTAAACGGTGAAACTAAATTATGCTCTGCTCTGTTTGATGTACTAACCTGATTACTGCGACTACTTTAAGACAGATCATTAAAGCTAACTGTGGCGTTGATTCCGGATCCCCACAGGGAGGCTCTCGGCAGTTGTGCCATCGTGTAAAGCTTCAAAGGCCAGAGAAACGCATACAAGAAGTCACATCTGGGAAATCTAGTAGAAATCTGTTGAATTCATTAGTCACATGGAGAAAAAGACTAGGTGTGAAAAAGAGAAACAGGCCATATATGGAATAATAACAAGCCATTCTTCTCATTTATACAGAACTATGTATACTGTGCACAGTATGCATGAAATACAGTATATGTATGGTGGACTATACTTTCCAGTGTGTGTGAACACATAGCATATTATCCTACAATGCATCGCTCTTGAATTGACCTTCCATTTCCAGTGCTTTGTCTGAATAGGAAGTAATTAGTAAGTATGTTTTTTAAAAGGTGAAGTATGTAATTTCTGCACCACAAGCATACGAACTAAAAAAATATATATTTTTTTTTTTTCAAAACAGGTTTTCAAAACACTGTCTTTAGCTGCCATTGGGTGGACAAACAGATACAGTAGCACTGTGCTAAAGTCACTGCATATATGCTATTTCACATACTATTTTATTATGCATTATACAATATACTGTGCATAATATAAGTAAGCTAGCATTCCATTTCAAGCATAAATCTTTTCATTTTCTTATTTTCCCCTGGGAGTGCTGTAAGACACACAGGAAGAGGGGCAGGTGGGACAGGAAATGTTTTCTGGGCAATCACCAGCTCAGGACAGATGGTGGTGGTGATTCATTCGGCAGATTTCTGAAGACACATTGGAGTAGCGCACGGCTTGATATTCTATCATTTCATGCAATGTGATGTGATTTATGTGAAGCGATTATGGTCTATGGCAGACTAAACTGGTTAACATCTGCAACTTTATCATTGTGAAGTGCAGTTCTGCTGAAAGTCAGCTTACGTAGATGTGTGGGTTTTTGACGAAGTGTGGTCTGCAGCAGCATATTTTTCAAAGAGACTGATGTCTTAAGAGATGTGCAGAACCCTCCACCTCCCAAACCCCACCCCCACTGCATGCACATACTCAGAAGAAAGCTGAACAAAACATACAACCTTTGACTGGGGATTGTGCAGTAAACCATGTGCGCTATCTGATTTGTAAGTGTTGAAGGTTTTATGCCTGAATGAATGAACAGTTCACACATGCCGTCCTTCAGAATGGCTGAGGATGTGCACGTAACTCACGTGTTGCATGCGTAGGTGATTCTACAGCTTATTTAGAGGGACTTAAGCCCAAGTCTTTCATCTCGGCCCCCCTAGAAATCAGTGATTAACTCTCAGTGATTAGCTGCCAGCACACAAATCTTTGTGATGACCTCAGCCCTCTTAAGTCTGTGATGATGTAATCTCTTTTTACTTTTGCTGAAAACAGTGACTTCTGTCATTTTCGGTTATTTCACTTAGAATTCTCCCCTTATCAGTCAAAAAAGTTCTTACATTAAATAGTATTGCACAAGTAAAATCTATTATTGTCATTAAATCTGCTGTAGGTAACTTTTGTAAAAAAATATTTTTTACATATTTGTTAAAACTGTCATTATGTCCTGACAGTAGAATATGAGACAGATAATCTGTGAAAAAATCGAGCTCCTCTGGCTCCTCCCTGTGGTCCTATTGCCATCTGCAGAAATACACCGCTCCCGGTCAGAAACAACCTATCAGAGCCAGGAGGAATGTCTTAGCAGTGTCAATCACGCTCGTGTACGCGCTGATCACACCCCTCTCTTGCACAGCGCGAGCGCGTACCGTCACAGCGTACAGCGTACAGCGCGAGCGCGAGCGCGTACCGTCACATTGCCGGTGTGCTGCAGCTGTGCTAATGGCGGAGAAACAACCTAAACTGCCAATTTCTCGAGTGGCACCTGCTCATAAAACAAAGAGGTAAAAGGAAAAAGACCGATGACGATAAACAAGCGAAAAAGAAAGAATTAGACAGAGCCCATTGACTCGGTGTCAAAACTCTAGCCGCATAACATGAAGATAAAATGTCACGCACTGTGCTAAGCAACAATTGAAACCTGCTAATTCACTGGCTTGTCATGTTGCTGAAATAATGTACTAGCAAACCTTATCTAGCATTACATATCGCTAGAATTATTACTTACATACTGTAACATTAGTTACCGTTATATTAACGTTATCTTACTAGCTGTTTATAACTTATAGAAAGAGTGCAACGTTATAAAGTTACATGTATTGCAAAATACATAATGATTTGAGGACCAAGTTTGTAGTCAAAGTATGGGCAGGCCATAGTCAATGTAAAGCATATTGTTGATGTTTCGTCCCTATTAGTGAATGTGCCATAACTGTTTATAATCCGCCGTCATCGGTGTCCCTGCTTACTAGCCTGCGCGTTCACGGCAGGCTCCGCCATGGGGGAGGAGCTGTGGAGGGAGGGCTGTAGCGCAGCAGAGAGCAAGGGGGTGGGACCTGTAAGTTGTGCTTGTTCAAATTTTCAGGCTAAGTCAACGTTTTCTCAAAACTCCCTACTGCAGCTTTAAGTATGTTTTGTGGCCTGTGTGCTTTTTATTTCATGGCAACCACCGTGTTAAAGTCGGCATGAAATGGAAGTTGCGATAGTTTTTTCTTAGCTATTGTGACATATATCAAGTGAAATAGCTTCTCGTACAAGAAAAAAAAATTAGGGCGATGCTTGATTTTGTCCATAGGGAATTGATTGGATGGTTGTGCTGCTATTGCTGTGATGTCATGTGAGTGACAGGTTGTTCCCGCCCTCACGTCTTCAGAGAAGAGATGTCACTGTAAGAGGGAGGGAATTACGAGGCCACATATATAATACAAAAAAACAAAAATGTATACAGACAATTCATTTATAATATACTGTAATATTCAATTAAAAAATAAGAATTGTCAATATTGATTTCATGATGACTTTAAAAAGAATTAGGGATGGATGGTATGATGGGATAAAACATATGACAGTAAAAATGTGTCAACGAGCAGAGATTCTGCGTCAACATTTTTACACAATGCAATATTTTTTTATAAAATGTACTCTGCAAATTGTTGATTATAACAAGAGCGATTAAGTTTTGACGCTTGTGAATGGATTACTCTGGGTTGTTTATGGTTGCTAAAAAAACATTGCAAGTTGTGACAGGTGTGTATTAACTATTTTACTACTGCTTCAAACATGGCTCATACAACTATGTAGAATATATTTTTTTTGTGACTTTTTTGTGTTTTTAACTTAAAGAGGTCATAATGCAATTTAATGTTTTCCTTTTCCTTTAGCATATCTGCTTGTGCATGTACAAGATCTACAAAGTTGCAAAGCTCATAGTCTCCCACAAAGGGATTTATTTTATATCTAATAGAGAACGCTGCTCCGGACCTGCCTAAAATTTCTTGATCAAAGTCCAGATATTACTTTCGCAAACATCTACGTCACAATGTGAAATATATTAGCATAATGCCCACACAAAGGCATACGCAAAGAAAGAAGGCAAGGTTTATGTGAGTTTTAGTGCTGTGTGTTTGGATGCTAAAGAAAACCCCCTTTGTTTGGCCTTAAAATGTATTGGGCGTCACATTTCCGACACACACTTGAGATTTTTGGCCAATCACAATGGACTGGGTCAGCTGGCTAAACATAGCACTCTTGAATTTTTGGGAGGAGGGGCTTTGTAGAAATGAGAGCATTTCAGACAGATTGGGAATAGAGGTGCTGCAATAATGTTCAGTATGTGAAAAAAAATGCGTTTTCTGACCATTAACAAAATAATGACCTTTTAAAATAGCATCATATGGCCTCTTTAAGAATATAATGTGAAGATGCTATTTACTTTGATGCCAGATTTGTAGGTTTATGTCCAAAAAAAAGTACATTGTGTGATTAGACTGTTAAAGTGATAATGAAATTATTATATTACCATTTTAAATGATTTTGTTACACAAAAAAATATGTCCGTTCTGTGGCCGACAGAGCTCAACGTGCTACAACTGAAGAAAACACAGGCAAATAGAAAAACACCCGCAAATTAAGAAAACATCTTCATCAGTTTTACAACACATGTGTGCTACAAATACTCACAACACAACCAAATACAGAAAAGCACTGCAAAGGTTCACAACACAACCAAATACCAAACAGAACACAACGGAAATGTTTCCAGGGGACCCCAATAAGTAACGAACCTGGCTGAGACATGCTTACTGCTCGTGAGCATCCCTATGCCCTACTCCTTTCGAAGGGCAGAACCCTTGAAGTGGGGACTTTGGAGGGAGCAGGGCACTAGTGTACCAGCCGTTTGGAACGCAATAATTTCATCATTATTTTCACCACGGATGTTCCCATGACAACGCAGCACGGTGTCCATCAGCTGAATAGCTGTTCTTACGACAGAAATATCTTATTATTGCTGTTAACATAACTGTTGCAAATTTACGTTTTATACAAGAAAGTTTTTAAAATATGCGTTATATATCTGTGTGTGAGTGTCTCAACCAAACGCAACATTTCAAACAGTTCTTCATCTGGCACAATACTAATGAAGTCCTAAATGTACCTGGAGCTGAACAGTGCGATTGTTTGTAATACAATTTTCTTGATCATTCATTTTAGAGGGTGGATCGACATCTACCTTTTTTTGTGTATTATCTATTGTCCTGCACCTGGGTAATAATTTGGTAAAACCTAATTTGGGTTTTGGATGTGCACACATATTTACATAATTACAAATAGTTGGGCTCTAGAATCTAAAGTAATCCTGATTTGTGGCCTCTGACTTTCCCAAAGTTGACAGCGGCGATCAAAGGCATACATGTAGGTGAGGGTGAGAAACATTGGTTATTGGAAAGAGTTGCTTTTGGAGAAGAGTTCTGAAGCTGTCCATCAAAAAATGCTGACTTTCCAAACTTAGAAAGGATTTTTTTTTTTTTCAGACAGCAGCCTTCATACTTAAACCACCCGCAGCTACAACAACTCTTTAATTTCTCATTATTAAGTCCTCAACAGTACAGACCTAACAGCAGCCTATCCAAGCTGAACATCTCCCACAGGACCACCAGATGTCTTCTGTGAACACACACACACACACACACACACACACACACACACACACACACACACACACACACACACACACACACACACACACACACACACACACACACACACACACACACACACACACACACACACACACACACACACACACACACACAGATGTGCTGATAGGAAGTCACAGTGCAGAGATGCTAATGAGTGAATTTCCGCCTGGTAACTGTGTTTATGCTCTGAGTGAGGGGTCACCTTCCTAATGAGAACAACCACACAGGCCTTCTGAAACGGCTTTCATGCTTACCGTGTTTTCCAAAAATAAGTCACACCTGACTATACGCTGTACCAGTTCAAAATTGCATTGTGGACAAGTCGCATCAATGTATTTCAGTCACTTTTTATCATTACATTCAGTAATAATGCAGAATACCAGTAAATAAAATGAAACATTTACAAACATTTTAAAAACATGTATTTTGGATTCCCTCACTGCACAACAATTTTAAAATTTTTCACAACAAAGTTTAATGGTGTTCAGAACAAAACAGGAATGAAATATATAAGTTTAAAACAGGCATAAATTATAGTGGCATTCAATATAGACAACATTTTTTATAAACCTCAAGCCATTGCGCTATAAATAAACGGGTGCGTAAAAAAAAAGATATATATATATATATATATATATATATATTATATTTGGAAGCTGTAAGTAAAACTAAGATAATTGGAGTATGTTTTAAAAGAAAGTACTATTTTGACCACCCAATGACCAGCTTTGAGAAGCTAATGGCCAGCTCTGACCAGCTAATATCCAGAGGGCCCTATGAACTCCCCACTAAAAGGTCTTTATAATTTCACGTTTAATTGAACCCCCACAGTTTAATTTAAACTGTTTACCCCACGTTTAATTTTATCTTTGTAATTATTTGTTAAATATACCAGAAATTTATGATTGAATATTGTTTCTACACCATTTGTTTCCTCAGTGTACCTTTCTCAATTGGTTAGAAAGAATAATATATATGTATTTTATAACAATACAAAGAGAAATGTGAAATGACCTTTTATTTGTTCCTTTTAAGTGTTTTTTTTTTTTACTAAATGTTCAGATTTTATAAAATTATTGTGCACACATGATTTTTCTAGAATAACTTCTGTTGCTGAATTAACCATTAACATAATTTATAATGCTATTTTTTTTTTTTTCAAATAATAGAGCAAGTGAAAAATATCGGAGCCAATAATTGCACGCTAAAATCAATATTGGTATTGGCCCAAAGAAATCCTATCGGTGCATTCCTAGTTAGAATACAAATGTGGATGTTTTGTGAATGGGTTGCTGTACTTGACATTAATTAGTCATATTAATTAAAACATAATTATCTCTTTCCCCACCATTTTCTTTTTCAATTGTCCATAATTTATGACACAACTCTTCCCCTCCATTGACAGAATTTTCAGGCAATCCAAATTTTCACTGTTATACGGTGCTATACGTTGCTATATGCATCTTGTGAATGAGTACATAATCTTTGGATAATTTACACATTTATCCACATGTAAAATAACATGATCATCAAACAATAAATAGCATATAAATCAAAACTGCCAAACGTTACTGAATGAAATTTCAACTCAGGAAGAGGTACAAGACTGTGGGGGTGTTGATGGACTTGATCTACTCCATGTTTTGATCATTGTTCTGAATCCAATCCGGACATAGTATTTGATAAAAATGCGTTTTCTCAGCTTTTTGTTCAAAATGTTGCTTTAAAAACGCACATTCAAGTGTTGTTAAAAAAAAATGTATGAAGCTTGATTTTTTTTAAGCAGAGCCTCTCCACGGAATGCTCTCCAGCTTTGATCTTCTGTGGTTTTACCATCTTCCTTGCTCCCTTTAGAGATATATGGTTGTGGTGGGTGAAGGTGTAATACATTGATCACAAGGGCTACAGATCACAATGACTTACTGCCCACTCGGTTTGCACAGACCCCCAGAGGTCAATGTGTAAAACACTGACCATCACTCTTCATGTGTTGAGGTCCAGCAACCTTAAATGTGTGTTTGCCAATCATGCAAGAAACAATGATTGTGCTATAGATTTACAGGAACAGCACTTAAAAAATGTGTGTGTGTGTCGGTGGGAGTGTGCACACTTAAGTCTGAACAAAGGGTTTGAAAGTAAAAATACCATTCAAAATCTTCATGGCCAAATTGATTTTTAGCAGTAACCTATAGGCCTTTCAATACAGACCAACCATGAACTGTAGGGTTGTTAAATTATGCTATATGCTTCAATACTAAATTTTGAAGTAGGAGCAACCAATCAGAGAAGTCATTACCATGGATATGGGAAATGCACTCCAGAGCAGTGAGTTATTGCTGGTTAGCTATATGTTATCTAGTGAAGTCTTAAGCTGGTTTTAGCTGTGTTTTGGAACACGGTAACTGTTTTCTAGCTGGTTGATAACTGTTCTAACATGATCATTAGCTGTTCATTTGCTGGATATAGATCCCTATGATTGTGGATGGTATCGCGCCAGAAACCATATTCTATATGCTCACACATAAACTTTTAAGGAATATCACATAATCATTAAATCACATTATCACATTAACCAGGTTAGGTCAGAGCTGGCCATTAACTACTCAAAGCTGGTCATTGGATGGGTGACCAGTTACTGTGTTCCAAAAGCAGGTCTGATCAATTTAATCAGCTGGTAGATAGGCTGTTTTCTGGTTCGGGGTGATTTACCAGCTTGCACTAGCTAATGACCAGCTTAGATCAGCTATAAACCAGCTACCATATTCTCTGTTTTTTCCCCCAACAGGGTCTTACCTGGGATAAGCTCAAAAGTGTTTTATTGGATGATAAAAATACACCAAACCCCAGGCTGATTTGATTACATCTTCCAAAATGCTTTTTGGGACAAGTGATTAATGTTTTTCCTTTTTGTAGGTACACAGTATTGTGCCTTTCTTTTTTTCTTTTCTTTTTTTTTTTGTTAAGTATTTTATTTTGTCTTAGTAATATATTTTTTTCCTTTCAATTTTAAAATTCCATTTTGCCTTTAATCAAATTTTGTAATGTGATTCATCCCAATGCTTTTTGTTTTTGGGATGACTTTGTTGATTTTTTTTATTTATTTTATTTTTTAATGCCCATAGAGAAAAGGAATGGGAGATGTGTATGTTCGAAAATAAAAGAAAATGCAGCCTTGGTGAGCATAAGAGACTTCGTTTACACTTACAGTAAGAAAGTACTGGTAATATGCGGTAGCTACATGGGTTAAAGTTAGGTTTAGGGGTATGTTCAGGGTTAGTAACTAGTTATAACCCAGTTATTGTAATTGCTATAATAAGTACATAGTATGTACAAGTGGAACAGGACTGTAAAATAAAGTGCTAAATTTGACTTTTAAAAACATGAAAAAAAAAACAGACCACATACTTTTGAAGTTATAACATGTAGTTTTCTAGAAATTCAATAAAAAAAGTGTATAAATAAATGGAAAAAGCATAATAATAGTCAATAGTCAAGTGAATCAAATATTTTACAATTGAATTAATTTTGTCACCATTTTCTTTTTTTATCTGGAACCAAAAGACAGTTATTCGGAACAAATGAATGATAATTATCACATATTATATACATACAGAGATACCACCAGTTTAAAAAAAGACTCAAACAGTAAAATATTATAAAACAGAAGTATGCAAAAGCGCTGTATTTTTTAGTAAAGTTACATGCTGCAGTTCTGTTAGGACAGGAAGTGCTGAGGTAAGGTTATATCCCAGGTCTTTAATAATTCACTGGTGCGTTGCCTGGTGTTAAGCACTGTTAATGACTCTAATCTTCACCCTGTGGATGCTGTAATTGCCTGTTACAGCCGGGCCAATATGTGTCCAGCACAGCGGATGGCCCCTCTATCTACTTACTCACTTTAAAAAGCACTGATGTGGAAATAATTTCATTTCTTTGTATGTAC